>ML677333.1:1227138-1253981 GCA_007922305.1 Dermatemys mawii
ATTCTATGATATTACTGTATGTCACCTTAACACCCTTGAAAGGGTGAAAACAACCAGCATTGAAGCAGCAATTATAAATATTCTGCAGATGGACACTCCCTGTTATCAGAATGGGCGATAACAGACTTCTGAAAAATCTTCTATGGTAAGTTGAAACTCAGAAAGCACAGGAAAGTCAGTCAATGTAAACGCTTCAAAGACACCCTGAAGCAGAATCTCAAATCGCGTGCCATATATATTGATAATTTCAAATACACAGTCAAGGCCAGACCTGAATGGAGAGCAACCATCAATAACATTTGAAAATACTTTGACAATGACAAGTGCAAAAAATGGATTGAAAAAAGAGCCAAACATCATGTATGCCAAGTCTTCAGCAGGAGTCTACACATTCTTGTGAGACATTTACTCACACCCTTGCTTCTTGCAGATGGGACTATACCAGGAGTGGGCAAACTAGAGTCCACGGGCCGGATCTGGACCCTCAGGGCTTTGGATCTGGCCTGCGGATTTGATACCTCCGTGATGCAGTGGGCCTCACACCTCTCCAGGAAGCGGCCAGAACCACATCCCAGAGGCCTCTGGGGCAGAGGGCGGGAGGAGAAAGGGCAGAGGGTTCTGTGCGCTGCTCTTGCCTGTAGATACCTCCCCTGAAGTTCCCACTGGCCGAGAATGGGGAACCGCGGCCAATGGAAGCTTTGGGGTAGGTACCCACAGGTGCGCAGAGCCCTCTGCACCCCCATCTCCAGGGACCGCAGGTGCATAGTGTCAGCTGCTTCCCAGAGCAGCGTGGGACTGGGACCAGGGCAGGCAGGCAGGGAGCCAGCCCTGACCCTGTTGCCACCCCGGAGCCACTCCAGGTAAGTGGTTCTGGGCCAGAGCCTGCACCCTGAACACTTCTTGCACCTCAGAGCCCAACTCCCTGCCCTGAGCCCCTGCTGCACCCCAACCCCCTGCTGCACTCCAATCCCCTTCCCATAGCCTCCTGCTGCACTTTGCACCCCTCCTGCACCCCAACCCTCTCCTGCACTCCTCCCTGTAGCACTGACCTGAGCCCCCTCCTGCACTGTGAACCTCCTCCTGAGCCCCCTCATAAAACCCACACCCCTCCTGTGCCCCAACCCCTTGCCCTGGGCCCCTTCCTGCACACTGCATCCCCTCTCACACTCCAACCCCCTGCTCCAGCTCTGCTTGCAGGGCTGTTAATGTAATTTCCCCACCCTGATTGTGAAATATAACAGACAGCCATACACATGTGACCTTGGGAGAATCATTTTATAGGGAGTGGGAGGACCTGTGCAGGTAGAATTCCTCTCCTTTTACATTTATTTGTTCAAATTAAAGGGACAATAAAATTAAAAACAGTTGCAGGTCCTACACCTGTCACTTTATGGTTTTGTAAATCACATTTCCTAATACTTTTGTGCTTTCTATCCCCTCCGCTTTGTGCAAGATCCACACAAACACCAGAGGAAATGGAGTGACTAATAGACTATTCAGAGGGAAAATATAGACCTCACTCTACACAAAGCCCTACCCAGTGCATAAAATAAACTGAAAAAAATACAGAAAAAATATTTTTTCCTCTAGAATTTCAGTTATAGCAATCTAATTATTACTGGTAACAGAACAGGAGTAAGGAAACGTGTGATTTAAGGAGATGGTATTTCCTACAATTTAAAAACAAATTTAACGCAATTAATGTTTAAATGTTTTGGTGAACAGGGATGTGATTACTCACATTTTTAAGATTAAACTCATGAGTAAGTGCTTTGCAGAATTAAAGACAACAGGAATATCATTTTAACTCCAAAAAAAAATCTACCTGGATCATTGTATAAATAGAATGCTTCTATTTTATGGAATATGTTAGAGGCAGGTAAAATGCCGGGTTGGTATGAAAAATAGGAAAATGTAAACAAAGAATAAATAGGCTAAAGGGTGGGAGCTCCCTCCTCTTGTTTCTGCACACTCTCCCGCTCCCTTAAACTTCCTATACTATAAAATGGCAAATATCTTTTTACAAGAATACAGCAAAGTCACTTATAAGGCACATATCCTTTTTCTACTGAAAAAGGGCATGCAGTAATTCATGTACATAAATACTCATCACTATGTCAGATTCAAATCAAGGTTTTTATGTGTGTGTTTTTAAAGTCTCAGCAGCTGCCAATGTTCAACCTATTTATCATTTTTATCTGAATTCACCTGGGATGATTTATACACTTCTGTGTTTACCACACCTTGAATACTGCATGCAGTGCTGGGTGCTCCATCTCAAAAAGATATATTAGAATTGGAAAAGATACAGAGAGGAGCAACAAAAATGATTAGGGGTATGGAACTGCTTCCATACGAGGAGGGATTACAAAGACTAGGACTATTTATTTTAGAAAATAGCTGACTAAGGGGAGATATGGTACAAGTTCATAAGATCATTAATGGTGTGAAGAAGATCCATAAGAAAGTGTTATTTATCCCTTCACATAACACAAGAACTAGAGGTCACCCAATGAAATTAATAGGCAGCACATTTACAACAAACAGAAGGAAGTAATTCATATAACTATCAACCTGTGGTACTCGTTGCCAGGAAATATGAAGACCAAAAGTAAAACTGGGTTAAAAAGAAAATTAGGTATGTTCAGGGAGGATAGGTCCACCAATGGCAATTAGCCAAGGTGATGAGGGATGCAACACCATGCTCCAGGTATTCCTCAGAGCTGTGCTACATTATTTACAGATTTTCTCATAGCTTTCCGGTATAGTAGCAGTATACCAGGTCTACATCACAAAGTAACTTGACAGAGAGGCAGGTCAACATAACCCACCAGCCCCAGTGTATGCATAAAGCTCATCAAGAAAAACCAAACAAGTTTGAATTCACACAAGATTCATTGTGAATTTACCAGAGGTATGTATAATCTTGAACTAAATCTAACTGTTTACTTCTGCTGAAGTACAGTAGTTAGGCCAAAGATGAATGTGGCTCTGTTTCTCTATTTTCATGATTAAATATCACATTAAAATAAGACTACTGAAGCTTCAGTAAATTACCAGTTTATTCCCACAATAAACTGCTAAGGTGCATTTTAATTTTCACTCTTTATATGTTCTATTGGTCTGATTTTATCCTTACACACATCAGCGTAAATCCAAAGCAACTCCACAGATTTCAGTAGAAATACCAATCTTCATTAGCCCCTCTTATATAGGCCTAGAACCTGAGGTACACAAAAGCGGAACTTCTTGTCCCAAATCACATAGCAAGCCTGTGGCAGAGTCAGAACAGACCCTTGAAGTCCTGACTCCCAGTTAGCTACTCTGGCCATTATTCACAGCTAGAAATAGAACCCAGGTGTTCCAGCACCTAGTCCCCTGATCTGAACATTCAAACACACTTCCCAGTGTCCTTGGCAGCTTCTATGAAAAGATGTAGCAAAGGATCCTGGGGTGCATTTGTGCTGGAAGCAAGCAACTGAGCAGAAAGAGGGCCTCATCCTTCCTTTCATTGTAAGAAATAAGGAAGACAGAGGAAGGATGGCTTGCAAGCTGGGTACATAGGTGGCAGAGAGAAGCCAAAGGGACAAGGAGGTACCCCCTCCTGCCTTGACCTTCAGGAACCCATTAGCCTAGAGCTCAGTCTGCTGACAAGCCCCATTTCACTTTGCACCAGCAACAAATCAGGTACCTTGTCTCATATAACGGCAAACAAATGAGGAAACACACACAACATCCTGGCACCACAACTCTCACTTATACTCTGCCATAGCTCCTCATTGAACCCCCCAGTACCACAACCCTCACCTGTATCCTGACATACCTTCCTATTGAACCCCCCTGGCAATACAACCCTCACCCGCATCCTGCCATACCTTCCCATTGAACCCCCCTGGCAATACAACCCTCACCTGTATCCCACCATAGCTTCCCATTGAATCCCCCTGGCAGCACAACCCTCACCTGTATCCCACCATAGCTTCCCATTGAACCCCGCTTGGCACTACAACCCTCACCTGTATCCCACCATAGCTTCCCATTGAACTCCCCTGGCATCACTTGTCCTGCCCTAGTTTCCTCTTGAACCCCCCGCACCTACACAACAGCTCGCTGCATCCTCCCACAGCCCGTCCCACGTCCCCAGTAGCCTGCTGCGCTGCCCTGCCCTGCCCCCTCCCCGACACACCAGCGCCCTGCACACGCGCCTGCCCACAGCACAGCTCCACTCCCTCTCGCTCACCTCGCATCTTACATTTTCTTTCCGCTCCAGAACTCAGCAAGCCAATCAGATCACAGGCCGCGGGCGCTCTGACCAACCAGAGAGCCACCGGCTCTCAATACCGCCCCGTCCTTCCTGCCCGTTTAGCCTGCGGTGTTGCGGTTGAGTTCTGGCAGTTGGCCTGCCGTTGAAGGAGGAGAGGCGGTTTCTGCGCGCAGGCGCGAGTGATGCGTTCGTTCCTCGCCCTGGGAGGAAACCGCGCAGCAGCGAGCGAGTGACCTTCGGGCGCTGCCTGGGGACTCGGAGGTGTAAGTTGGGGCTCCCGGCTGCGGGTAGGGGGGAATTGGGGGAGACTGCGCCCCTCCCCCACCGGGGAGGTGTGTGCAAAGGGGTCTCCCCTCCCCATCTCTTGATAATTGTGTTGGACACCCGCCCCCCCAATTCCATGTACTGTGCCCGCCCCGACTGCCGGGCACGGCCCCACCCCATGGATACCTGGTGGGGGGAGTGTCCCTTTTATTCCCCTATCCAATAAGCCCCCCGCCCATCCCAAGCACCTGATGAGGTGCACGTGCCTTGTTTCCCCCCCACCGTGGCTCAAGGTGCCCTCCCGTCCTTGCATGCAGTGCCAGCTGCGTGCAACGTCCTTCACTGCGTCCCTGGGCTGGGCATGGCAGCGGTGACAGTAGTTCGGTTTCAACCCGCAGGTGGCCGCTTTTCGGTGGCAGATAAAGTGATCCCTGCTCATTACAGCGTGGGGGAGGGGGGGCGCTCTGGGGTGCTTTACAATGAAAGATGCTCAATAAATGCCCTGGCTTCGGTGAAAGCGGCTGGAAAAGATGGAGCTGGATTTATTTTCAGCTAAGGAAATACGCTGGGACTAGAAAACGGAAGCGCGGTGTGGCCACCTTAGTGAGAGTCTGTATGGAATCATGTATTCCTGCTCATGCTTTTGTAAGCAGATGGCCTATAATGGTGTAAACCAGGAATTGATACTTTTTCCCTTGCGTAGTGTGCAAGGGATACTTGCACACTTCGCAAGGGAAAAAGTATCAATTTCAAAAAGTATCAAGGGATACTTGCACACACTTGTGTAGTGTGCAAGGGATACTTTTTCCCTGCGTAGTGTGCAAGATTTGTGGATTTATATATTCTGAAATTAGATTGCCATCTTATCTCATAATATTTTCTTACAAAGTGAAATGAGTACTAGGTTTTTTGGAGTGTTGAATCACAAGTCACTTCCCTTAACTTCATATATCAGAGGAAACAGACGACTAGGTTAGATCCCAATTTTAGATCCTTTTTTAAATGCAAAACTATTTTAATAATGTTTCAATGAGCATGGGGTTGGATTTTTATGTTTGGTTTAAACATTCCTTTTTAGTATTGTACCTTCACATGCAACACATTGTATTAATGGATGATAACCAGGAAGTTAAACTGATCAGTCTAGTGTCATTTTTTCAAATTGAGTATGAAATGAAAATATAGTGAAAAATAATTAGACTTTCATGGATTCCAATGTCACTAATACTCCCACTTGCCTTTATTAACAGAGGTAAGGGGAATTATTTTAACACCTGTACCATCTGTAAAGGCAATCCTAAACATTCAAACTCTACAATTTATCTACTGTTCTAAACTTCTTAATTAAAGAATAGTCAACACTTTGTAGCCTGTTCCTGTGAAATGACTCTTTAATAGAAAACCAGGATGTAACAGCTATACATAGCCACAATGTGAATAAAAATGTATATCAAACACTTACCTCATATATCAATTAGAAGTAAAAGGTCAAACGTAGACCAGAAGTTTAACAAAGAGTTTAGAAAATCTGGCTGCGGCATTTCTAAAGTGACTTTTACTGTGGTATCTAAGGTTTTGTCTGTATTAGGGATTTTTGCACCAAGGTAACTAAAGCAGTCCAAAACCTCCCATCTAGACAAGCTATTGGCCTTCATTTCCTACAAGCAAAGTCTGTTGCCATAAAGAATTTATGAAGACAGGATGAAATTCTACTCTTTAAAAAACATGTCTACAGCTGGTGCATTAATCAAGGGTTGCAAGAGTTCAGTTTTGGCTTTCTGTGAAGGTTTGGAAATAGTTTTGCCAAACTTCTTGTTCAAACAGAACCCCCTTTAGGTCAAGGATTTGGACTGAAATTATAGCTCCTTAAATGTCAGATATCTCACACACATTCCACTGTGCTAATTATTTCGCCCAGCGTTCATTACACTACACAAAATTCATGAATATTAAAAAAACTAAATTGGGGGGGGGAAATGTCAGGTTTATGATTCTGTCTCTATAGTAGCAACACCTATTATACAGGTGGCTAAACAATTTCCATTACAACCCCCCTGTCTTCAGTTGCTTATTACTTTTGGCAAACTGTTTGGGCTGAAATGTTTCATGCTTAATCTCTGTCTCAGGCTGAATTAATTTTACCCCCCACCCCCCTGAAAAAAAGCTTCAACAAAAATCCTTAAACTAAGGGGGAAATAGGCAGCTTTAACAAAGTTAAGCTCTCTCTTAATTTTAAGAGCACTGGTACTTGAGGTTTGAAATGGATACTTGAAACTTGGCAGGGGAAATAGTTCAATTGTGAAGGAGATACCATTTGCTGCCCCTGATTTGGCTAAACTACAAAACCCAGAAAACTGTCTCTTGCACGTGTAGAGCTTGTCAGAAGCATGCTGTTGAAATTAATCTTCAAGCAACATTGCTCAATTGGCCTACATTTCAGGAATATGTCATCTGATATTGTAGGAGGATTTGTGCAACCTGGAACTTCACATCATGTTTCTTAGCAATTTATTAGGCAATCCTAGTCCTTCCTACACAGTCCTCATGCCACCCATGCTAAATTGCAGCACATCCTCTCTGCTCCAGGCCAATCTCTGGCTGGCTGTTAGGTAACTTTGTAAAACATGCCTTCAGAATTTGCATTCCTGTTTTCTAGATTAATGAATGGTCTGGTGATGACAGGGTGACCAGATATCCCTATTTTATAGGAACAGTCCTGATATTTGGGGCATATTCTTCTACAGGTCCTTACTACTCTTCCACCCCCTGTCCTGATTTTTCATACTTGTTTTCTGGTCACCCTAGGCACTGACACTATGCTACAGCATGAAGCTACTACTCCAAAGTGTCTCTCATTGGAAAAACCAAACTTGTAAAGAACTTACTTTCAGTCTGGTATAGTAGTGTGTAGCAGTCCAAGTGCTAGATTTGACAAAGGTAGAACTCCTGGTCAATTTGGCAGTATTACCTGTGCCGCATTCATGGACATGTCTACAAACAATTTTCTGCAAGCTTGAGTTCAAATCTACATAGTGCTAGCCTGCTGTGGACTAACTGTCTGTGAACCTTACTGATGTGTATTAACAATTTGTTAATATGCTTTGATCTGGTCCTATTTTCAAAGAGGACTAGATCAAAGTGCATTAGTAAATTGTTAGTAGACATCAGCAGGGTTCACTCAGACAGTTAGTCCATAGTTTGACACCCCATCTCGCCACAAATTAAATGTCTGTTTCTCAGGAAGTCCCCGCTCAGCTTTATTTTCTCAACACTAAATATTCCCAGTTTTTTACCTTTCCTCATAGGTCTGCTTTTCTAAACCTTGTATCAATTATATTGCTTTTTTGAGACTCTGCAGTTTTTGCAATGCCCAAAACTGGACACAGTACTACTCCAGCGGCAGTCTCACAAGTGCCAAATAAAGTGGGACAGTTACTTCACATCTTGCGTATGATACTCCTGTTAATACACACCAGATTGCTATTAGCCTGTTTCCCAAGTGCCTCACATTGCTGGCTCGTATTCAATTTGTGATCCACTACAACCCCCAGATCCCTGTAGTACTACTGCATAGCCTATTATTCTCCATTGTGTGTGTGTGCATTTTTTTTAAAATTATTAATTGTAATACTTGTCAATTTGAGACCAATACTCTCTAATTTGTCAAGGTCCTTTTGGACTCTAATTCTGTCCTCCAAAGTGCTAGCAACCCCTCTCACCTTGGTGGTATCCTCACATTTTAAAACCACACTCTCCATTCCATTATCCAGGTCTTTAATGAAAATATTGAATAGTAATGGACCCAGAATGGATGCCTGCAGAACCCCACCAGATATAGCCTCCCATTTTGACAATGAGTCATTGATAATGACTCTTTGAGTACAATCTTTCAATGAGTTGTGCATCCACAAGATAGTACCTCATTAGTAGATCACGTTTCCGTAGTTTGGTTATGAGAATGTCATATGGGATTGTGTCAAAGCCTTACTAAAATAGAGATATATCACATCTGCTGCTTATCCATATTTACTAGGCCAGTAACCATGTCAAAGTAGGAAATTTTGATTAGTTTGGCATGATTTTGTTCTTGACAAATCCATGTTAGCTGTTACCTATTGCTGTATTATTCTCTAGATGATTACAGAATGTTTATTTAATAACTTGTTCCACTATCTTTACAAGTATCAAAGTTAGGATGACTAGAATTTATGAAGTTGAAAGTTAAATAACTTTACGATTGACTTCAATGAATCCAAGATTGGACCAATAGTAATCTTGTACTTAAAACCCCCTCTGGAAAGATACTTGCAAAATTTTAAATATTTAACATAGCTACCTAAGCCATCTTCAGTGTAACACATTTGAAATTGTGTGTATAATAAAATCTTTTTTTAATTTTTCAGGTATACCAGATTGGCTGCTGGGAACACTTTGAAATGTTGTCCACAATGAAATTAAAGTTAACACTCTTTCTTTCTGGAATTCTAGCTTGTTATGGTGGCAATGCAAACTACGATTCAATACACAAGTTACTCCTGGTGTCCTTTGATGGTTTCAGGGCTGACTATCTAAAAAACTATAGACTTCCTCATCTCCAGGAGTTTATTGAGGATGGGGTATTGGTAGAACATGTTACAAATGCTTTTATCACAAAAACTTTCCCAAACCATTACAGCATAGTAACCGGCTTATATGAAGAAAGCCATGGCATTGTGGCTAATGCAATGTATGAAGAAGATACAAAGAAGACGTTTTCAGAGGTTAATGATACAGATCCTTTTTGGTGGAACGAGGCAACTCCTATTTGGGTGACAAATCAGCAGCAAGAGAATAGAAGAAGTGCTGCTGCAATGTGGCCTGGTACTGATGTAAAAATTAACAACACAATACCTCATTTTTTTATGAAGTATAATCATTCAGTAACATTTGAAGAGAGAATGGAGAGCGTTACTATGTGGCTGAACAACTCTAACCCACCAGTTACTTTTGCTACACTATATTGGGAAGAACCAGATGCAAGTGGGCATAAATATGGACCAGGAGATAAAGAAAACATGGCAAAGGTGTTAGAACAAGTGGATAATCACATTGGTTCACTTGTTTATAAACTCAAGGCATTGGGATTGTGGGAGAATATTAATGTCATAATTACAAGTGATCATGGAATGACCCAGTGTTTCCCGGACAAGGTGATTAAACTGGACAACTGCATTGGCCGTGGTAACTACACTCTAATAGACAAGACACCAGTTGCTGCAATACTGCCAAGAAAGAGTGTGTATATTTTTCAGTCGTATACTGAGAAAGTGTTAAACTTTGTCTCCTTTCTTGCTGGAAATTTCCCATTGTGGTGTATTACTCATAAGAGTTGGGAAGACAATCCAGTTCATGTTGCACTATTTAGATAGAAAATAATGGATTAATGAATAAATTAAATTAGGGATATCTGGTTACTTAAAAATAACTGGGCTCTGGTAATGAAGAGCACTTGTTATTGAATAGCTAAAATGTATCCTGCATGCTGTATACCTTTGGATGTTAATGAGGGCTCTGGTGTGACTTATTCTAAAGTAGTTGTGGTCCTGGAATCTATTCATGCATTTCCTCCTTGTTGCTCATCCTGTCAGTTACTCAGTTATATCACAGTAATGAGCGCTGTGTAAATATCTAACTTCACTGGGGATTGAAAATTGTACTGATCTGAGTTTTAGGTCTTTATAACTTGTTATATATAATCTTAAACCAAACCATTTTGATTATCATTTTGCCTCTTTCATCCCACTTCAATTACAGCCTGGTTGCATTGGTCAAGTCTTAAACTGATAGAGCTAAAACCAATGCTAGATGAAAGCTGGAATCGCTCCCTAATGCCATTTTTAGGGTCATGACTAAAGATTAGCACTTATTGATGACTACCAAAAAAAAAAAAGACCACGCCAGAATTGACGTGGTTGATTAAAAATGATCAGAAAAACCCGACTGACTTTCATGCAGGGTTCACTTTTATATATTTTAAAAAAATACAGTTTCTTATCTGTGATTAGTGAATGTTAGAGAGAAGTTATATTTGTAACTCAACTTTCATTCTCTCCACAATAAAATCTGAGAAGCCATTAGAGCTTTGAAGATGAACACAATTACAGCAGTAACAAATGGTGACTTCAACACTGATTGCCTCAGTAATCAGTTGGGTACCTAGATGACACCCCCTCTCATTTGGCTTCAAAAAAATTATTTAGAAGTTGTATTAAGTTTGCTTATGGATAACGACAGTAAATGGACAAACTACACAACTGAATAGTTGCTGTTTCATATGCTATTTTCTTTGCAGACAAAACATATGTATATAACTTACTGAAAAACTGCAGCACTTCCATGAAGGTGTATCTTAAAGAAGAGATTCCAGACAGATTTCATTACCATCACAATAAGCGCATTCAACCCATAATTTTGGTTGCAGATGAGGGCTGGACAATTGTACAAAGTGGGTCATTTACAAAATGTAAGTATTTTCATCCTTCACGATCCTGGTGGCTTATATTGTTGAACTCTTATTTCTGTTGGGATCCTAAGGTACTACTATCAATGACCAGTAAGAGTCCCAGGCATATTACAAAAACCCATAAGCATTGGGTTATACAAAATGACAGGCAAATAAAACAAATAGGAAGGGTTTAGGAGTACAAAGTTATACCACCACCAAGTTCGTATGTATATATCAGCAATAACAACGGTCACAGTAGCCATGAGTTATGATAGATAATTTAGACAATATGCTGAGCAGTAAAGTCCAATGTGGTGAAAGCAAAGTTTCTATGTTCTTTATAGCTGGGTAATCAAAAAAGGGAAAATATAAGCTTGCTGCTGCAAAAAATCAGTTAGGTCTTGTCTTAGATCATCATCATGAAATGTGCTACTTATACTCAGTGCTCTGGAACTTTGCCACCGCCATCTATCTTCATGATGAATCTGACAGTAACAAGTGGTTGTCTATAGAGAATAACTTTTAACTTAAGTGGTCATCTGCGCTGCCATCACATTCCCAGTTTCATCCATGCTGTTGCATAGGATATGAAGCTGTGTTGTGCTCCTTTCAAGTTGGAGGTAACCGTATATTATCAGTGGAAGGTGTGAATCTCTTCTAAAGGGGAATCCAACAGCTCTGAGCTGACTCAGTGTAGGAAAAAGGGTCTCTGGCTCACCAGACAGCAAAAAACTATGCACTTAACTACAGTAGATGTGAATGTTTTACCATGTATACCTTGGAGTTCACAATTGGCAGCTTAATGGAGTAGTGAATGGGCAGTCCCAAATTTTTCTAATGTTTTGTTTTTCTACTAATACAGGGGTGGGCAAACTGTGCTCCCCCGACCCCTCCTCCACTGTCATGCCGCCACATGGACAGCGCTCGGGGGGTGGGGGGGTGGTGTGTGCTCTCGCGGGGCAGCATGTCTAGCTCCACGCGGAGCCAAACACACTGCTCTGAGCAGCATGGTAAGGGGGCTGGGGGTTGGATAAGAGGCAGGGGTTCCTGGGGGGCAGTCTGGGGACAGGGAGCTGGGTGGGTGGGGTTCTGGGGTGCTGGTTAGAGGCAGGGGAAATCTCTGGAGGGAGTAGTCAGGGAGCGGGGGGTGAAGAGGAGTTGGACACAGCATGGGAGTACCAGGAATCTGGAGGGGGCGGTCAGGGATTCCAAGGGGGACAGTCAGGGGGCAGGAAGTGGGAGGAGGCCAGATAGAAAGCAAGGCCAGGCTGGTTGGGGAGGCACAGCCTTTCCTACCTGGCCTCCATACAATTTTGCAACCCCAATGTGGCCCTCGGGCCAAAAAGTTTGCCCACCCCTGTATTAATACCACCAACTACCGTTGCTACCATTCCATTTTCTAGCAATATTAAGAGATGAATTCACCTGCTTAAAATTGTGTGAGAGCACTTAAAAAGTGAGAGGACTTTGTAGGAAAAGGCCCCTTCAGAACAAATGAGTGCATAGAAGCAAAAGATAAGTTTAGCGTAAATGAAAGTAAGCAAGTAAATGGTACAAGTAATTTATGATTTATTCCAACACTAATATTTCAAAACTGCTAAACAAAATAATCTTACTGGAGAGACTGTCACTGGATCATGAGAGCATGTAAGTTACAAAATCTCATATCGATTAATGATGCTTTCAAAAATGCACTTTGGATAAACTGCCAGCAAGAATTGGATATATACAGGATATTTGCAAAGGCCCTGTCTGATGGGTAATTTGAGTTACTCAGGTCATGAAGAAATCTTGGATGAGGACTCTAGTGTGAACAGAGACTGAATCTATCCAAGCTAACGTGGTGCAAACTTCTAGAACTGACCAGCCACAATAAGTAGCTGTCTAAGTTTTTTTATATCCATACGAGAAGAAACCCCATATGTATTGGTTTTGCTGACCTATCCCATAGCTTTCAGTGTTACTGCTATTTCTGACTATTTCTATAGATCTAGTCTTCTGAATGGTTGGTCATAAAAGAATATTACAAAAAGGACTGTTTTCCTAAGTCAATAGTTCTCAGTCTTTTTCATTTGTGGGCCCTTTTTGGAAATTTCAGATGGAGGCACAGACCTCTTTGTAAATCTGTGTATCTATAGCTGAATTCTGTTCAGTTTTCAGTCAGTTTTTCATGGACATTTTAGGACCTAGTCAACAGTCACACAGGTTGATTGTTGAACACTTAGGACAGTGGTCTTCAATGTTGTTCCTATAATTTATAAGGGGCTTAAGAAGACAAGCTCTTGTCATGAGTATCTTATAAAGAAGAAGCTAGAAGTGGCTGAACAAACAATTTTTAAATGGCCCTCTAGCAAATCCCAATAACTTGTTCCAACTGCTTGGGTTAGAAGGTGCCATCTATGACCATGGAAAGAAACGTGTATTTAATCTGCAAACAGTAAACATTGTGTTGGCATCTTATACAAGTTTAAAATAAATACAAAAGTGTCTTTAGAATAGTTGCTATAAAAACCTCACTATTCCCTGCTGCTAGAGTGATCAGCAGATAAAGGCCAAACTGAAGAGTGCTTCTACTCCACATCCTGAAACTCTTCAAATTCTGAGCCAGGCAGACTACTAGAGATGGGTTCAGGTGCACAAAAGAGGCCTGCTGTTGGACCTGAAGAGTTCAGTCCATGATCCAATGGCATGAGTGACCCAGTAAAGTACAACTGTCCCAGCTAGACAAGGGGAATGTTTGGTTTCCAGAGCACTTAGGTCTTATATAAAAGGAACTTGTTGCTGTTTGTTTGCATTCTAAATAATGTCACACTCTGGAGTTTGTTTATCCTAGAGAAACAAAGAAGATTGTTTACTCTTAACCAAAAAAACTCCTACCCTACTGCTCTGCTAGAATCCTAAAAGTTAGATCTAAAATATAATTTCTTAAATACATTTTTACTGCAATGATTGGTTTAAAAAAAACACACACAAATTGCTGCATGGCCTATGAACTAGATGTTAAAGTGCTTGTTAAAACTTCTGTTGAATCACTGTGAATTAGTACATTAGCTACCTTAATCACTTTTTTTAAAAGAACAAATCTGGCTACAAACCTATCATAGACAGTGATGACAATCTCTTTCATAATCCAGATCTTTTGCCTGATTCACATTTCTGAGGGGAATATACAGGTTGTACTCTAATCCAAAGAAACTTAAGCAAAGTGCCCTGTTAATTTTGAAGTAGGAAACTTTGCTATTAAAATATGTTTGTGGCTTTCAGGCATTAGTACAAGTGTTGCATTACTTTGTTCCTTTTTTTAGAAACAGACAACAGTTAATATCATAGCTTACAAAATTTGTAAGCAACTTAGTTTGTTAGTTTACAACATTAATTTTATATTTGTTTATTAACTTTGCATTTCTTCTTTAGTAGGTGACCACGGCTATGACAATGCTCTCCCAAGCATGCATCCGTTCCTGGCTGCTCATGGTCCTGCTTTTCAGAGAGGCTACAAGCAGAACACAATTAATAATGTTGATATCTATCCAATGATGTGTCACATCCTGGGATTAAAACCTCAGCCCAATAATGGAACCTTCAGCAACACCAAGTGCTTGTTAGTTGACCAGTGGTGCATAAATCTCCCTGAAGCAATTGGAATAGTTATTGGTGTCCTCCTAGTGTTAACTACGCTGACCTGCCTTATAATAATCATGAAGAATAGAGTGTCCTCTCCCCGTCCATTCTCCCGACTTCAGCTACAAGAGGATGACGATCCCTTAATTGGATAGCAGATGTAGGAAGTCCTGACCTCACTACTACATAGATACTAGGGTCTGGAAGTAGGTGGTATGTCTAATCTGCAAGATTGCTGATCATTCATTCTATGATGCACTTTAAACAGTACTCATTTAAAATTGCCTAAGATGTACAGACAAAAACCGGGTGAACTGTTTGCCTCTGCATCTTGACTAACAATTCAATAGCACAAGATTCACAAAAAGAATCTACACTGAAAGGATCCTTTTGTTTCCTACTGGAAAAAGCATTTAACAAGACAAAGATGTTAGTTTTGTATTTGGGTATTTACACACTTGTAAAATAAAATATCAACTATAAACTATTAGGCTGGAGTCTGAACTTTAACCTTTGTAAATGAAACTGATCGTATTTTGTATTAAATTTAATCGCAGTGATCGCTTTACCATTCTTGCACTTATGTACTAGTTGGAAAAATCTGTCCTGAGTCTTAGACTTTAAGACCAGTGATTCTCTGGCTGGTGTATATTGATCATTCTTGGAAACAGGGATTCCAATTTCTTGTATCTAAATAAACCAGCAATAGAAATTCATCACTAGTGGCAGTTCTCCCCTGCAACTATTAGTCAAGTTGTACAATGTTCACTCTTTTTTAACTAGGAGGTGACAGTCTAAAGTACAGGAATGAGTTTATAGATATCTAAGTTCATATCCCACTGCTGACTGACTTTCTGCATGACCTTGTGCAAGTCAGCTGACTTCTCTACCAGAGTTTCCTCATTTATAGAACTGGGATAATACTTAATTACCTCACAGAGATGACTAATAGTGATTTTGTAAAATGTTTTGAGATTCTCAGGTGGACATCTTGAAATATAAAGTACTATTAAAGGGAAGACTATGAAAACCTGTCTCAAATACACTCCTGCTGACTTACATGCAGTCTTTCATATATACTTAAAAAACAAAAGTTGGCTTTTTTTTTTTTAAAAAAAAAAAAAGGAAGCCCTCACTTCAGGGGTCAAGCTTTCTCTGGTTAAAACATGACTAATAACACATGAAAGGAAAAACTTTGGTTTAGCACTTAGATAAGGATATGAAAACTCAATAGACTATATCCTAGGAGGATGGTACCTTTTTGGATCTAAACCACAATTTTAAAGTTCTATAGTAAACTAATGGTATTATCTGAAAACCACTGAACCTATTAGTGGTGCTGTATGCCACTTTGCTCCCAGGCTGCTGATCAGGGTTTGAAGAAAGTGCTCAAAGTGCTGAGTGTTGCTCTTGAATGGGGCCTTTCTGATACTCAGAGTGGCAGTGGTGGCTCCAAAGGGAGCTGCATCCAGTTTTCTAAGGGCAGAAAGAATGAAAAATAGATGACTAATTCTAGATTCCCTTTGTGTGTGTGTGTATATAATGTGCTTAAGATCAGACTATTTTTAAATGGCTAGTGCCTTAACTTGGTGAAATATTTATATTTTGATGTATGGTTTTGGTTTCTGTGAAAACATTTTGCATATGTAAAATAAATTTTAGTGTTCTAATTTTTCTTAACCTGTTTTTTTTTTTTTCTAAGCAAAAAACATGGCATGTTCCTCCCTTTGGAATTGATATAGCTTTTGCTGTTATGGCACATTGATATGGCTATCAAGGTGCCATAACAGCAAAATGTGGCACTTTGATAGCATTTCCCAGTTCGTGCAGACTGATTTTTATCGCCAAAAGAGGCTAATGCATCCAAAAAATGGCTGTGCAGGGAAAGAAGGCACACATTAGCTGCCACAAGTCAGGCGGGGCAAGGCTTGTGGTAGCACCTTCTCCATCAGGCATCTTATTTCCGGAATTTGTTTCTCTTCCAGCACTAGCTGCTATAAAACTATACCTTGTGTAATATGCACAGAAGAGTATTTTTCACAATGGAATTTGAGATGATCATGACCTCAACTTGAATATTAATTAGAAATATGATGCATATGGATTATGCTAAAAACTTGTTTAGGGGAAGGGAGAGAGCTGAGGATACTGTGAAGCAGAATAAAGAGAATTAAATTAGTCATTCTATTTATGGCTTGGGGTGCTTCAACTGAGAGATTTCCTTGTCATAGGTGAAAGTTCTTTCACTTGCAGAAGTTGGTCTAATAAGGGATACTGCTTCATCCACCTTACTTCCCTCCAAAGTAGATTACTACTTAAGCTAAAAGACAGGAATAGGTGTAATTGTTAACTCTGCCCAGAAAATATGTTTATGAAGATGGTTAAGTTGCAGTCAAAATAAAAAAATGGATACACATGAGGCCTTACAGTTTCATGATATCCCCAACCCTTGGTTCACTCACATTCCATTTATGAAACCAGAACTCTGTTTCTTTACTAGTTACTAGAAATAATTACAACAGTAATTAAAACATAGGCCTCTTTAATCTTTTCATAAAGCTGTTACATGTTTGAGGGGTTTTTAAACAATCTTAGTTATGACTTGATTACTACTAGCTGATAAAATTATGAGTTTACAAGTAGGAAAGAACATTCTTGACTAGAGTCAAAGTATGCCACATTTTAGTAAGTGGGTTGGGTTTTTTGAACTGTGTGAGCTCTCATTCCCTAAGCTCACAGCTGCAATATATTTTAACTCCACCTTCCACTAACTCAGTCACATGCAATCTTCAAGTACTCAAGAGGCACATACATCAGACCCTGTGCCCTTTCAAAGAGCAAGGCTGTGGAGCATCTATCACATTTCTCCAATGGTACTATTTCTTGTGCTTACAGGTTTAGGCTTGTGCATTTATAAGCTTAACCAATATTAAATAGGTATAACTATTCCTAAATGATAGATATTAAAGTTTATTTTATTTACAGTAAAACAAAACATGAAAACAAAAAGACAGCTTTTAGTTTGTAGGGATATAAAAATCCAACTAATAGCTAAACACACAACTTCCCACTTCAAAACCTGTCAGTTATTTTTACAGTGCAGTGCATGTTTCAACTTAAACAGACTTTTTGACTAGTTTAATCCCTTTTTCCTGGGGATATTGGCTCATACATACAAAAGTTTCTCTTAGAACACACTGCTCTTTACTAAACTATGTTTGGGTGTGGGAATTCTGAACACAAATGTTGACAGATGTATTGGACTTCTTTTTCCCTAAATTAGCAAGTTACCTAACAGATTGAATTACAACTTTTAACCTGTTTTTTTTTTAAAAAAAAATTGCAAGTGCTTACTACACCCTTGAGGATATAATTTACTTGCTCACTGTGGAGTTTGCTAAAAAGCCACATTAATGCCCCTGCCCTGTTGAGAGAAAGAATAACTATTCAACTGTGCAAAGAAAGATCACATTGTCTATCCTGTATGAAAATTTTAATACCAAGGTTATTGGGAAGAGGGGACAGAGCTTAAGGGAAGAGGCTACTGGAAATGGACAGAGTAAGGGAAGATTATCTAGGCTTCCACAGTGCAGGAAGTGCTGTCTGACTGTAGATCTCAGTTCTATATGTGGATACATTTATTCAGTGGATTGAGAGAATTATTGCATATAGGTTGCTAACATCAGAAAAGGTAGAAGTTTGATACATCAAAACATCTCCCCTTACCCTCCAACCAAAATACTCTCCACCTGAGGACAAGACTGCTAAAGTAAAGATTGCAGTAGATCCTGACCTTTCAGTTAGTAAAATTTACTGGTAGCCTGATTTTAATCTAGGTTCATCTGCTCTGAGCTTCAAGGTCTTTACTACTGTGAACACTATTTTCATCTCTTTTAGAAGAATTATTTGTATGATGACTAAGACTGGAAGTCTTTTGACAAGTCTACTTTTGTTATCACCTGACTCACTAAAAACAGGATGTGGGCTTCTCCAGAAACAGGAAGCTTTACATTACAGGCACTGTGGCCACAGGGTGATTTTTCTTGACCACCTAGACAAAGATGGAGGTGGAGCAATAGCACATGCTTCCCAGGACAATTATAACAGAATTTCACAGACATGAGTCAGATTAAATTATATATAATGCTGAGTTTTGAAACTGAATTCTGTGACTACCAACTCAAAGTGTCAGTATTCTTGCCCACCCCAATTTGACAATAAGCTATAGTCCATGAAACACCAGCCTTCTATGGGTCATATAACTCAATTCAGAAATGCACAACACGGCCTGCTACACCAAAATGCACAATGGCCTATTTCAGCTATAGAGATGTCTGCTACAGGTGTGGAATTAGTTATGGTTACAATTCACAAGCAAATTTTGTTGCTACACAAGTTGCATCAAGGAAGAATTCCTGCTAATTATATCAATTTTCTTGCTTCATTATTTCAGACTATTCTGTCTGATCCACTTTCAAGCAAAAGCCACCCTTTACAATTCAGAGAAAGATTTGTTTTTACATAAACAATTATACTAGTTTAAGAACTTAGAATTACAATGTATCTTGAATGAGAAAGGGTCTCATTGTCACATTACTCCTGAGCAGTATCCATTGCATCAGTATTATTCTGTGGAAACTTTCCAGGTTCCTCTCTGCAACAAACAACAACATGATGCACGTTGCCTGATGGCTGCTAAGAAAGTCCTACATATCACCCCACCCTGCAAAGATACATTATTTAAAAAGGACTGAGTCAAGCTCACTGCTGACCATTAGGCACTCAATTCCACTGGCATCAGTGGAATCGCAGCTGCGTAAGCTAGGGGAGGACTGGGCCTGCTGTGGCTTTGCAACTTGTACAAACACTATTCTAGTGATATTTATGTTGAATGCACAAAATCAGAGCATTTTGGATAGTATATATTTAATCTGCCCATCCTTCCACTGTGGATCCCTTACACTCTTTTCTTAACCTAAATAGATTTTTGTTTAAATTCAGAAGATAAAGACTAAGAGCTCAGTGAATCTAAAGTGATTTCCATTTCCCTAATATTATTAGCTCAAAATGAGGTATCCAAGGGTTTGAAGTTACTAAATATCTACATACGTATCCTTCCAGTGTTATCTAGACAGGTTTTCAACCCCTGAAAAATCAAGTGGTTATATGGTGCAACAGAAACATGCTTTTCCTGTATGCGTCTGTCACCCATTTAGTCCAGTGCAGCACATGTATTTATTTTTGCAGATCTACTTACCTATTTTCTAGGAAAACATCTTTTAAACTCCAACTAGCTAGAATAACTTGTCATTGTTTTTATTAAAGTGCCTTCTTTGGAAAGTAATATTACCCTTGTAGTAACGGCTGGGAAATTTCAGTGTGTTGCACCTGCATGCCAGGTAGGTGGCTGCGGGTTAAGTGTTTAATAAAAACTAGAAGAAAAACAACAACAAGAATGCTACCAAGAAAGACTCCTATAAAATAGGCATAGGACTCCTGTTCATATCTGGGATTCAGGTCTTTTGGATCTTCCGTAAGAAGCAGATCTTCCACATTGCTGAATGACCCATTGTTTGGCAATGGACTGATACCAAGCAGATGGCACAACAAGGGATACAGATCTGTGAGACTCATGGCTTCTTTGGTGGTATTCTTTCTAAAGGCAGGACCATAGGCCAAGAAGATGGGGTGCATTTCTGGTAGGACGTTGTCGTATCCATGATTACCCACTGGAAAGAGAAGAGAGAGTGAGTTATCAAAATCTCTCACACCCTCAAGTTGTTAACACACTTCCACTGCTCACTAAAAGCAGGAAATATTGAATCTGTGTGGATTTTCTGGGAAAAGGTCCAATGTAAAAGAAAAACAAAACAGCCTAATTTATTGTAACAAAGATTTAATTACATTTCTGAACTAGTGCACAAACATTAAGTAATAACTTAAAGTCATAGTATTAGACATTGTGAATCATAATGCCTGGAAGGTAAGCATTCATTTCACATAAATCATTAAGGGAGTCACTTAAAGCATTCAAGAATTTACTGCTGGAGGCTTCTGTATTGGCAAGGAGGCTAGAGGAGATGATTCAAGAGCCATCAGAGACAGAAGAGGCCTATGAAGGATAAACTCAGAAGGCTTTAAAGTTCAAGGTGCAGTCACAGGCATCATGCACTGAAGTGTGCTTAAAGGAGAGAATTCTACTCTGCAACTGGGCTAGCTGCTCCATACTGAATGGAGACTTTTTTCTCAACCTCTACAGGACTATTGGCCAATGTCCAGCCTTCTGGAACTGAGTAGTGTGAGACCCTGACTCGCCCTCTACCCACGTCTGCCAATGATATGGAAAAGATATGGAGACAGAAACCTGGAGCAGTCTCACAAATAGTGCTTCAATGCAGTTTTCTTGAAAAGAGCTGTCTCTTGAAAAAGCTGTCTCACAGCTCATAGGCAGTTCTAGAACAGGAGAAACGTGTGCACGTGAATACATGCACCATGGAGGGGAAAAAAGTGATAAAATAGTTGGATTAATATGAACAGTGAAAATATCTGGTAAAACTATGGAGAGTACACAGACATCAGCTTTTCATCAGTTGAAAAGTTTGCTTTTAAGTGATCCTAGAACTGACAAGATTAGAAGCATAAGACAGAGTCAGCATTCAAACTTCCTGAGAGTTTCACCTCTAAGCTGAGCATCCCATATTAACCCAGGAATGAAAAGCCCCAGATGAAACCCCAAACCTGGCTCTCCTCCATGGATATCTCCTCCTCACTAGTTTGTTTAAATATGTAGACAGCATTGTTTTCTAGTTCTTCAATGAAAGCGGCAGGGGTCATAACCATCTGCATCATATCACTTTATACCATCTTTCAAAGACCACTCTGAACATACTTTGTTAGCACATCATTCTTCCCAATAGACAGAAAGTAAGCGGGTGATGGAATGGAAATAGTGCACATCTTGGAAAAGGTCCAAAGCCTTCCCTCCCCCGCCCCCGCAAAAAAAAAAAAAAAAAAAAAGCTAAAATACACATCTTCTGGCTATCCTGCCTCTCTCAAGCTGGGCACACAAAATGGCATAAGTCACTTTTGAAAATTTACACCCAAAACTCTCAAGGATCATGCCCTAAAAAATAAACAGAAGCAAAAGCTAATGACCAGATAAAGCCACATGGCTATCCAAATTAGAATATCTTGATAGACTTACATCAGGCATTTGAGTGATAGGAACAATATGTGGCTAGGACAGGAGTGGGCAAACTACGGCCCATGTCCAGCCTGTCAGAGCTTTTAATCTGGGTCTCAAGGTCCATTGCCCTGCTCCGGCCGGGTAGCGAGGTCAGGGGTTTGCCCCATTCCGGTGCTTCCGCCGGGGAGGGAGGTCTGGGGGCTTGCAGGAGCGCCAGGCGGGATGGGGAAACAGGGCAAGCCCCTGACCCTACTTCCCTGCTGGATTGCTGCGTGGAGTGGGGCAAGTGATGGGGAGGGCCTGGACAAGTGGGTGGGCTGGCGCAGTGTCTCTTTTCTGATTTAAAAAAACACAAAACAACAAAACAAAAGAACATGGTGCTGTTGCAGCTCTTTTGAAAATGAGGCTCTGTGTGAAGTGTGTGCAATCTTGTAAAACAGTTTGAAATAAGAGAAGCAGTTAAAATTTTCTTTTCCCTTTAATAAATAAATAAATAAAATAAATAAAATAAATAAATAAGGACAGTGAGTGTCAGGTTTTCAACAAAGAATGGAATGCAAAATATTTTTTCACAAACATGAACTCGAAGGCTGCATTCCCAATTTGTCAGGAGAGCATCACAGTGATCAAAGAGTACAATCTGAAACGCCATTTTTCAAACGAAACATCCCACTTATGGTGGCAATTTTACAACTTAGGAAAGAGCAAGAAACGCTGAGAAACTCACCCTGAACTTAAAAGCTCAGCAAAATATTTATGTGCGACAAGCTGCAGTTCCGGAAGGCACTACAAAGGCAACTTATGTTCTGCCATTTAAAATCGCTACACAAAATAAGCCTTTTGCTGAAGGGGAGTTTTTGAAAGAATGCATCATTGATGTTGCTGGCATGCTGTGACTGGAATGCCAAAACAAATTTGAGAACATTAGTTTGGTACGAAGAACTGTTACTTGTGTGTAGAAGTGACTGATGAACATTTAGCGTCTGAGTCGAACAAGAAATCACAGAGCTGTATGTTGTTTTCGTCAGCCCTCAATGACAGCACTGACACTGACAAAAAAATCAATAACTGTGCAGTGGCAGAGGAATTGATGACAAATTGGAAATCACAGAGGAATTTTTATCAATGGAATCAATGAAAGGCACAACTAAGGAATCCGATTTATACGAGAAGGTGTCTGACTGCCTTAAACATCTGAAGCTCCGCAGGCGTCAACCGGCAAATATAACCACAGATGGACTGCCAAATTTAACTGGGAAAAATGTAGGATGTTTAAAAAGAATTCAGGACAAAGTAAAAGACGACGACCCTGATTAAGAGGTGATTTTTCTGCATTGTATTACACATCAGGAGGCCTGCTGCAAAAATGTCCTGGACATCGATCACGTTGTTTGCACAGTAGTGAAAACAGTGAACTACATAAGAGCGAGGGAACTTAATTATTGGCAATTCACTTCCTTTCTTGAAGACACTGATGCTGAACACTATCATACAAATGTCCGCTAGCTCAGCCTAGGAAAGGTATTGCAGCAAGTGTGGGAGCTCAGAGATGAAATTAGCACTTTTCTGGAGATGAAGGGGAAAGAAAATGATTTCCCTGAATTAAAGAATTCAAATTGGGTGTGCAACCTCGCTTTTGGTTTGGACATCTTGGCACATTTAAATTAACTTAACATTAAGCTGCAAGGAAAGAACGTGCTTGCATACAAATTGTATTTGAATGTGACAGCTTTCAAAGTCAAATTAGTCTTGTTTTCAAAACAAATTAAAGACAACGTGTTCGCTCACTTTCCAACACTGGAATACTTGGAAGTGTTGCCAGAGTAGACAGAAAAGTACATCAAAATGTTGAGTGACTTGCATAGAGATTGTCTTGATTCTCTGATTTTGAGAAGATAGAGAAGACACTAGAGCTGGTGTCATGCCCACTGTCATTTGACTAAGAGAAAGCCCTGCAAAGAATTACAACTGGAGCTCACTCATCTCCAGTGCAATTTCACCTTCAAGGAAAGGTACAATTCAGAAAAACTGGATGAGTTTTATGTCTGCTTGTCTGAAAGGAAGTTCCCAGATATCTGCAAGATGGCACAGAAAATCCTTGTTTTGTTCAGCTCCTTCTATGTTTGCAAACGAACATTTTCCCTGCTGAATTACAACAACTCTTGCTACAGATCCCAGTTAACTGACCAACATCTCAGTTTGGTATTGTGGATTTCCACAACAAGAATGACACCGGACTTTGATGCCATTATAAAGAAGGGTGATCAGCTGCATTGTTCACTGTAATATGTTGTTATTATGGTATATTTATAAAACAGTAAGTAAGAATTTATGTTTATTTCCACTAATATATCATCTTTATTAAATACAGTTTATTTGAATCTCTCTTCTTCAGAGTTAAACTGATTAACAACACTGCTTAATTATGGTTTACTTTGAAGCTAAAATAATTTAAATATATTTTGGTTATTGCCATGATCAAATGGAGAAATACTGACAATTCAACAAAGCTAATACAGATTGTAAAGGAGTCAGCAATAAATGTGAAAAACTACCAAACTTCCACGTAGTGCAGCACACCGAGAAGTTTTAGTTAACATACAATGTGTTTACAGACAGGATTGTGGTATAATCAAACAGCTCAGTAATGTAATTTTCAAATATTGCATTGTCCAACAGAGTTCTTTTAATAGTGTTGATTTTGAAACAAACTTGTGCTGTCCCTGTCTGAACATGATTTGTTAATTTCGTGAGCATTCATGGCCTGCCACACAATTTCCATACCCAGATGTGGCCCGCATTCCAAAAAGTTTGCCCACCCTTGGGCTACGATATTCTTTGCCTGTTTAACAAAAGTGTTCTCCAATTTCTGAATGTGCAGAGCGGTTTCTCTCATCCATCTCAGAAATCCATTCCAAAGCAATGTCCATGTATCCTGCACTACAGACTAATCCCTCTCAGCCCAAAAGGCTGAGCAGGCAGTGCTTTAGACCACAATACCATACTTTACAAAACTGGGATCTAGGTTCTTAAGTTCCAAGATCCAGCTCTTGCAAGAGGAAGCTGCTTATTTTTTAAAGTTTGATCAGCTAGTTTCGGAAGCCACTTTAGGACTGGATTTTCAAAAGCTCCTACAGGGCGTTGGGATCACAAGTCCCACTGACTTTCTGTGTAATGGTACATTTCAGTCCCTTTGGGGTTTTTGAAAATTCCACCCATATGTCTGAATACCTCTTAACCCTTTTAAGCCAGGTATGGGGCTTTTGGGACTGAAGAGGGGGTCACAGCATTTAATAATGTTATTGTGCTAGTTTGAATAGAAAAGAATTTATAGATCTGAAACAGAATAAAGAAAAATATACTTACAGAGAAGTTGATCAGACTTGTTTTGTAAGATTTCCCATCCTTTATCAGCCATTGCTAAGACTGGTTGAATTTTACTGTTGTGTCTGTAATGTAATCTATTCGGAATCTCCTCCTTTTTATAAACAGTCATGTTGGGATGAGCATTGACCAAGGCTTCATACACTTCATCAAGTTTGCCTTAGACCAAATAAAACAAGAACTTAGTGACAAAACACAAGTAGCAATGATGAGTCACTTAGTATACATGCTAGCAATAGCTTAAATGATCTATTTCAGCAGTAGGTATGAAGGATAAAAAAAATTGTTACACTGAAGAGCAGAATTTAGCCATAAAGGAAGTTATAGACAGACAGTACGTGATGCTGTGATAACTTTATTATTAAGAGTTTTGGATGGTCATATTATTCACCAAAAAGGTCTGATGAAATCACATGACCGTAAGAGCACGTTCCAATAAGTTGTCATGTCCCTCGATATAGAATTACAATAATTTTATGTTGTGCTTAAATAAAAAGAAATGCACAAGAGTAAAATGGTCTGCTTTGTTTTATTATCATTGTACATAGCAGTAGGAGTTTCATGTTTTCACTTCATTTAGAAGGAATTTAGGTAAGCCCTTTTGGATTCTTCCCAATTGCACATAAAGCTTGAGAGCAGGGAAGTGACAATTTCTCTGATGTTCTGTTCAGTGCACATAGATTTCTCAGGGAACAGAGCTTCAAAGGGGATTGCCACATTTCCCCAGAAACCATCTATGGTACTCAGTAGCTCCTCAGTCCAGCTGGCTGCTTTAGAGTTCAGCTTCCTTTTAAAAGCACTGGGAGTTGTTGATTTCTCCATGGCAGCTTCGAAAGCATAACTTTTACTTAACAGGAAGCCAATAATCTTCAGTTTAAGTCCATAATATTTACTTTAAAAGCATTTCAGTCCCCACTTTGGTACCTGGCCCTAATTAAACTTTGTCTCCTCTTTATCTCTACCATTTCAAATTATAGGTGTGGGAATTTTCTTCAAATGATGGTTAGGTCCCAGCTACATTGCTAACCAATCAGCTCATGTTTTTTGGGGGGAAAAGTCCAAATCTGTTTTATATGATCCTAATGATATATTCTGTGTGGAAATTCTTTACTTCTTACGGTTAGCGTTCCTGTAATGCTCAGAGGTCCAACCCCAGATCTGGACATTGCTGCGCTAGGTACGGTACAAAAACTGGTCCCTGCCCAAGGAGTTTACAACTTACTTCAAGGCAAAATACCACAAGCAATAAGGTGGAATGGGAAGATTAGAAGTTACATAGTTTAACAACATGCACATTTGAATATTCACACTAGATTAAAGTATTTTTGAACCTCTACCTGTTTCTACTGTTCTTTTAAACCTCCATCTATTTCTATAGTTCCCCTAAATTTTTAATCTACAAGTTTCTGTTCATCATTGCCTATTATTTGTATTGTAGCGCCTTAGAGCCCCAGTCATGAAGTAGGATCCCATTGTGCTAGGCACTGTACAAACATGGAACAAAGAGGTTCTCTGTTTCAAAAAGTTTATAATCTGTATCTATTTCTCTCCTTCTCAAGATCTATTTCTGTACTACTTTTATTATTTACCTAGAATTAAATTGCTTGTGCAATCAATTACAGGTTCCGATGGGGAGGGGG
>ML677333.1:1263981-1318057 GCA_007922305.1 Dermatemys mawii
ACAGAGGGGGGAGGCCAGTCAAGGGGGAGGGGCAGAGAGTTCTCGTACCTCAGCGCCTCAGACACTCCCTCCCAGCGGCAGGTTCACGAGCTCTACCCCTCCAAGTCAGTGTTCCTCCCTCTTTCCACCCCCCCTCACCTCCCAGGCCCCGCCCCTTCCCGATAAGCCCCGCCTATTATTGGGGCACTTCCTGTGCCCCGCTCCCAGCCCCCAATAGTCAGCGACGCCGTCAGTCACGTGCCTGGGAAGGGTGGTCTCGGGCCGGGCGGAAAGGGACGCGTGCGCAGTTGGGAGAACTGGTGATGGGCCGGGGCTGGCTGTTGCCATGGTGCTCCGGGGGAACCAGGTTCGCACCCACTCACCGGCCTGAGGCCTTTGCGGTCCGGTGCCCCCTCCTCCCCCTCCCGCACCGCCTGGGCTCCCCACCACGCCAGCGGCCTGGGAGCTCGTGCGGTGTCAGGGACCGGCCCAGGGCAGCCAGGGGCTCGGGGCTAGCGGCCAAGCGCGACGTTGCTGGGCCCTGGGCGCTGCTCGGTCCATGCGGCTGAGTCGTTTCCAGCCGAACCCAGAAGCAAATTACAGTTTTGTGGGGCCAGTGTGCCCCCCCCCCCTTTTTCTCCCTAAACCCCCCCCCCCCCCCCCCCCCCCCCCGGTCCTGCCGGGGAAATGGAGTCAGGGCTCCCCCGCTCTGTCTGTCCGGCCCCCATACTGGAGAAATGGGGGGGGCATTTCCCCACTTCAGCTGCCCGAGGTGCGTTCGGGGGACATCCCCCACTCCCCAGCAGGAGCAGGTCAGGGCACCCAATTGGCCAGGGCCCCTGGGCATGGGCCCTGTTAGCCCAGTGGCTAATTCACCATTGTCCGAACCAGCTCCTCTCAGCCATGCCCAGAGCCTCCCCTCCAGCAGCATGGGTCTGCGACTCCACTGCCCCAGGGCAGGGCCACACATCTAACTCCTTTTAACAGACAGCTTGATAAAAGTATGACGGGGTTGCTTGCACTAGCAGGAGCTTGGACTCTGTCCCCCAGGTGTGCCATACAGTGTTACGTGTGATGGGGCAGTTTCCGACTGGGATCCTGGACAAACCTAACTGAATTAAGTTTAACACCTTTAGGGTCCATTGTAGTGAAAATACAATTGTTTGTGTGTGACTGTAGGTAACATTTCCAAGAGACTCGCTAATGTAAATCTTGGGGCGATGGTAGGAACATCAAAGAACCCTTCAGCACCATCGGTATGAAGTGGTCTCCTTTCTCACTGTGCTCATACAGCAGTGCTGTGGACTTCCTTGCTGCTGAAATTGCAGCTTGTCTGTTACTCTCTGCCAAATTAGCAAGATCTCTCAAGTGATAGACTCTGTTTGATTTGCTAAATCTAAACACAGATTTTTTTTCTCAATAGCACATAGGGATGATGAAGAATCGCATCCAGTTAAGGCGAGTACGGCAGGAAGTATCTTGCAGAAGTCAGAAGTGCACAGGTATGAAGTGACACTTGGCCATTGTGCTGGTAATGGTGCCTGTTTCAATCTGTTAACTGTCTATTCCATTTTTTGAAAGTTGTGAACAACAAGGACCAAAACACCTGTATCAGGTAACCTAATTACTATGGTTCCTTTGACAACGAGACCCAAAAGCCTTATTGCAGGGGTAGGCAAACTTTTTGGCCCGAGGGCCACATCGGGATTCAAAATTGTATGGATGGCTGGGTAAGGAAGACTGTGCCTCCCCAAACAGCCTGGCCCCCCCCCCGATCTGGTCCCCGCCCACTTTCTGCCGCCGGCCGGGCCCCGCGCTGACCCCCGGGGGCGCCAAGCCCCCGGGGTCCTTGTCCCCTGACTACCCCCTCCAGAAACCCTCCGCCCCAACCACCCCCCCAAGACCTCACCTCCTATCTAAGCCCCCCTGCTCCTTGTCCCGTGACTGCCCTCTCCAGAGATCCGCCTGCCCCAACCACCCTCTGGGACCCCACCCCCTATCCAATCCCCCTTCTCCCTGTGCACTGACTGCCCTGACCTGTATCCACTCCTCCGCTCCCTGACAGAGCCCCAGGAGTCCCACGCCCCATCCAACCCCCCATCCCCTGACTGCCTCCGCCCGCATTATCCAACCCCCTGGCTCCAGCCCCCTTACCACGCCGCTCAGAGCAGCGGCCAGAGCCAGACACGCTGCTGTGTAGCCCCATTCCCCAGAGTGCATGGCAACGTGGCTGCAGAGAGACTGGGGGAGGGGCCAGGGGAGCCTCCTTAGCGAGCTCAGGGGTTGAATAGCATGGGCCCGCAGGCCAGATGTGGCCCGCGGGCTGTAGTTTGCCCACCCCTACCCTGTTGGCACATACAACATGTAGAAACATCCTTGCGTGTGCTTCCTCTTGAGTACTGTATAACTCAGAGTTCTTCAGCACCTCTACTAGTGAGGGACTTTGCTTCTTCACCATTGGAACAACCTCTAGGCAACCTATGGCACGCGTGCCGAAGACGGCACACGAGGTGATTTTCAGTGACACTCACGCTGCCCGGGTCCTGGCCGCTGGTCCAGGGGGCTCTACATTTTAATTTAATTTTAAATGAATCTTCTTAAACATTTTAAAAACCTTATTTACTTTACATACAACAATAGTTTAGTTATATATAGAAAGAGACCTTCTAAAAATGTTAAAACATATTACTGGCACACGAAACATTAAAGTAGTGAATACATGAAGACTCAGCACCCCACTTCTGAAAGGTTGCCGACCCCTGCTCTAGCGAGAAGTGTGTGTGTTGTGTGTACTCCTACACTCAGGTGCATTTTGAACCATATACACAGAGGAATTTTACAAGTGACTGTTGGATACTACACTTAGTAACTTTCAATAAAGGCATAGTATGTCCACTATTCACTTGGAATTTCTTGCATCCAACCTTAGATCCTTCCCAGCTCTTTCTTTCTGCATTTTTTGCAGAGTTACTGTTGTCATATCTGTCAAAGACTTCAGATTATAGGATTATAGGAACTGCTTCAAGTATTCAGCAGCTAATTCATCAAATGTGTGCCATTTGTCTCCAGCCATTATTTGCATAACAGCCATGACATCACTGATGTGCACAGAGGTTTCTTTGTTGCATGTTTTTAGCTCATGGATTCTTTCAGCTTCCTAATGATGACCTAATTTATCTTTTTCTGTTCTTCTCATTGGTCCATCAGTATGAAAACGGGACATAGGAAGAGGTCCTGTTGGGTGACTAAGAACAGTTACCACTGAAACATCTCTGAATTTTGCTATGGACAGTGCTTATGAAAAAGCAATTTCTGGACTGTTAGGTGCTGTGATCCTCCCTTGCCATACTTAAATATGATCATCTTGGTCATGGCAGGGGTGCCAGGTTTCTTGACTGGCCTGAAGAAGCTACATGTCCCATAAGAATCAAGTGCACTTCTCACAAATCTCTCCATTTGTTCTTCACCAATATCTGCTGTTTTCAGCAGAGACTCTTGTACATCTGATGTTACACACAGTCCAGTAGATATGTTGATAAGCACCTCTGGATATGATTCAGGGTCAAATGGGTTTTTCATATTGTTAATGCTATGGCTGGCAAGAGCTGTAACCTGCTCTTCATCCCTCTTCAATGCAGAGGCAAGGACTTGTTTGAGGACTCTCTCTTCACTATTTCTTGTTAGGCAACTTCTTTCTCATAGCATTTGCATATTCACTCAGGAGATGTCTTGTAGGGGTCCATCTAACAAGGGCTGGATTCTATTTTGTCAGTCCTACAATCCCCTTTGAGTCTTTGAAGACAGTTTTCTCTATTCCCACATCACTCCAAATGCCATTGAAAGAACCAGGTGTCTGACATATGTTCCCCAGACTCAAAGGCATCCTGTACTTCCTCAGGGAGATTTAACATACCAAGAATGTAGACTGATATCCATATGGCATAGTCGGACCTGCCTGTAGTATGGAACACTATGTGAACGTAAGGTATTAAGAAGTTGAAATGAACTTAAACAGTACAAACTTCTAGTCATAGTCATGTTGCAGGGTTTCTAGAACTGTGCAAAAAAGAACTCTCATTTTGGGTACCATGTTTTTACCTCACCTACAGGCGTATGGCACCATTGAACAGTTCCACATCATTCCTCATCTGAACATATATAAAATAATCGTTCAAATGATATAAGATGTGGGGGGGGTGTAGGGTTGGCACATTGAACTCCAAAAATATGGCAACTTTTCAGAGAATTGTTACATACCTGTACAGGCAGGAAACTGTTCACCCTGGATATACCCTAGTCAGAAGGGAAAGACACCAGAGGTGGGTCTCCACCCAAGAGGAGTGACGGCGAAAGGAGTCAGAAACCTGAGAGTGAGTGCCCTTGCTGGACCACTGAAGGGAACTACATGTGCAGCTGTTCTGAATCGTGACACATGTTCTTGTGAAGGCAGCAGAGGCAGGACTAGGATATTCTCGCTAAGAGGTCTAGACTTCCAGAAGAGCACTGGTGATTGTGGTGTGACCTCCTGCAGGAAATGCTGCCACTGGCATTTATAACAGGAACTTGTCCCTCTTCCCCTCCCCCCACACTTTTGCCCCTGCCCTTCCCTCTTCCCCCAAACCCAAGCAGAGCTGCCTATAACTTGGCATGGGAGGAGAATCAGAAGATCCATGGACTCCACTAGGGATTTTGCTGTTGTCAGTCTGTTTTATGTGGAAGGTGCTCAGGTCCAGACCTCAAAGATATATAGGCAACTATTTCCGTAGAAATCCTTTTGAGGATCAGTGCTGCAGATATTTCTGTAATGAATAGCAGGACAAACCCTAAAACGGACAGAATTATTATATAAATTGGATAGAAACTTTCTGATTTGGATGAAATCTGACAAATTCCTATAAAGTCTTCAGAATTTCATGGGGGGGGAGAGTTTTCCTGAAGAACTCAAAGCCTTTTACACAAGCATGAATCCCTGTGAGGAAGCAAAGTGTCATTGTCCCCAGTTTACAGATAGGGAAATCAAGGCAGAATATATATGCGACTGCCCCCTCTGTGGAATGCTAGCTACTAGTAAACCAGTGTTTTTTGAGTCACATCGTAATACAAAGGTTGATTGGTAGAGAATGTCTCCTCCCATTTACAATCAGCACTGTATATCGTGCAGGGGTAGTTCAATCTGCTATTAGAACACAGGGTTAAGGTATGACAAGTGTAAACTTAACGGTTGGTTTCCCTTTTTCCTATTGATTGTGAGTTTTTGTGTAGTTTGAGAAGCATCACCTTAACGCCACATTTCCCTGTTTTCCAACTTTTGTTTTTTTAACAGTACATTACTGTGAGATAGAGAGCCAGGGAGCCAGTATGGTGTGCCAGCAATCTTAATTCATTCTTTAATTATGGGTTTTTTTGGTTTGGTGAGGGAGGGAATTTCTATATGGTATGTATTTAGACATATTTTTCATTACTGCACGAAGGGCTGGGCCGTTATATACTGTATCTCCAAGTCATCAAACACCTGCCCATACAGGTGTTCTTCAGATTTCAAGGGCTTAGTAACTCCATGGATGGCCATAGATGTTCAGTGCCATACAGAGGGTAGCAGTATAAAACCACAGGCAGAAGAGAAGGGAATGGAGTTGCTCTTGATTTAAATCTGTGTAAGCTCAACATTCATCAGTTTTAGACACACAGGCCTTGCTTTTTTTCTTCACACACACCCCCTCGCTCTTTTAACGAACAAAAAAGGGGCCTGATCCAAAGCTTGCTGAAGTTAGTAGGAGTTATTCCATCCAGTTTAGTGGGCCTTGTGTCAGGCCCATTAACTGTAAAGATGGGAAGCAAAACTCACTCCTATTAATGAGTTTCTGTATGCAGTGATTTCAGACTAACAGAGCAGTGGATTTTGTTCCAAATATCTTAGTTTTTTTGTTCATCAGTACTCCAAGGCTATCAAGGAAATGCAAGTGGTTACTGAATTTTTTTCAGTCATTTTTGGGGCAGAAATCTATTTTTTCATCTTAATATGTGCAAAGCTCTTGGCACCACCATTTGAGAATGGTCAGTGGCAAAAATTGCAGATGATAGGCCAGGGGTCAGCAACCTATGGCACGCGTGCCAAAGACGGCGTGCGAGCCGATTTTCCCTGCCCGCCCATGGCCCTTGCTGGGGAGGGGCATAAACCCAGCCGCAGCATGCTCACTACTGAAGGCGCAGAAAGAGAAGAAGCCGGGGCAGGGCCTTGGGGAAGGGGGTGGAATTGAGGCATATCCCCTCCAGTCCCCATCTGTGAGCAGCTCAGGGCAGGGGACTGGGAGCACTCACAGGACCCCAGCCCAAACCCTCAGCCCTGACCCCACCCCCAGCCTTCTGCCCTGAGCCCTGCACACCCCCAGACCCCTGCACACCCCTCACATACACATAGCCCTCTGCTTGACCCCCTCCCCCCACCCCGTGATCCCGGCCCTGACTCTGACACCCTCACACATACCCAGCCCGCCCCGCATACATCCTGACTGTTGCACCCCTCACAACCCCACTCCCACCCTGAGCATCAGATGGGAGCTCCTGCACGCCCCCCATTCCCACCTGCAGCCCTCGCACCAAATGGGACCTGCCCAGGTAAGCGCTCCTCACCCAACCCTCCTGCCCCAACCCTGAGCCCCATCCCTCATTCTAGCTCCTGGCCAAACCCTACACCCCAATCCCTAGCCTGCTCCTTCACCCCCAGCCCTGTGCTCAGTGCACCCCCACCCTCAGTGCAGTTCAGAGAGAGAGGAAGAGAATGGGCCAGAACCAGGGAGAAGGTAGGTACCCACTCTGTGGGCAGGGCTGGGACCACAGATCGGCAGTGGGCTGAGTGGGTCTGGCAGCTGGGATCCCGGTGGATGGAACCCCTGAGTGGCAGCGGGTGAGCCGCTCAGCCCACTGCCGATCTGGGGTCCCGGCCGCTGGCCCCGCTCAGCCCAGTGCCAGCCGAGGTCCTGGGCACAGGCCCTGCTCACCCTGCCTCTGGCCTAGGTGAAAGGAACCCCAGACCGGCAGCAGGCTGAGCGGGCTGGTGGTATAAGATCAGCATTTTAATTTAATTCTAAATGAAGCTTCTTAAACATTCTGAAAGCCTTGTTTATTTTACATACAATAGTTTAGTTATATAGACTTACGGAGAGAGATCTTCCAAAAGAACAGTGAAATGTATCACTGGCACGCGAAACCTTAAATTAGAGTGAATAAATGAAGACTCGGCACACCACTTCTGAAAGGTTGCCGACCCCTGTGATAGGCTATTCATATTGAGCCAAACCCTGTACCATGAGCAAAGTTTGTTGTGCTCTGTAAAACAGTGTGTGTTGGAAGGGGTGACCTGACTTCAGGCCAGGGCCAGCCCCACTGGAAACTGAACTGTAGCTGGGAGAATAGCTGGCACAACCTAGAACTCTTTTCTTCATCTAAGCATGAGATTATGAGAGTCTGTACTATGCACAGACTGAATCAACATGCCCTTTATACGCCCCCAGCATAGCCAAATGTACACATCTCAATGGTGAGTCAGAGATGCATCACTTAACTCTCCTTAGTACATAGGGCTGCATCATTTCTTGTCCTTTTGCACAGCAGGCTCATCCCTGTGACCTTCCATTGGCACACAAATATATATCTGCCCTTAACGTATAAAAAACAGCAGAATCAGGAACAAACTATTGTGGGGTCAGGGTTTTGCCCACTACAATGAAAGCGAGCTGGTCCTGTCTGGGCCATGCTCATGGAGTTTAATTATTTATTAGTAAGGTATCCGTTGTATATTTCACACTTACTTACACTTCCACCTAATTACTAGTGATTTGCAATGGCAGGAAGAGAGAGTTGTACATAATCCACTCGAGGCCATTCTCAGCCATTTTACCTACATTTCTGTAAACTGTTCTGTTGATATCTGAACGCATTCAGTGCTGGGGATTATAGTACGAGACATGGCTGTTTTAATCATTCATTTTTGTAGCGTCTGTGCCTTATTTGATATTCTGAATTATTAAAGCACCAATTGACAAATGAAAAACTAGGGGTCCAAGGTTAGTGCACAACTTGAATGTATCTTGGAAGTGTGTTTTATTGGTCCGATTTGCATAAAATGTGACATCAATACATAGAAATTGACAGACTGGTTCAGACTCAAGATCCTTCTAGCCCAGTGTACTGTTTCTGACAGTGGCCAGCAACAGATATGTTAGAGGAAGGTGCAAAAAATCTTGCATTACACAGATGTGGGATAAAATTGTATACAAGCATGTGGTTAACAAAACCTGCTTCAGTGCCTTTAGGTGACCGTGTTTTTTTGTATTGTTAAATATTGTGACTCTTAAGCCTATGGCGGTACCACAGATACCTAGCTATTAAACTGTAGTAGGCTGATAAATACACCTTGCTTGTGGTCAGTGAATCTTTATCCTTCGGCAACAAAATGAGGCCGCCTTCTCCTGGACTAAAGTGGTATCTGGCAAGCTTATAATTGTCAGGGCTATCCACGAGAGGGAGCCATTGGCACACATTAAACCAGCATGCTGCACTTATCTATTGTTGCAATAGCTAGAACAGAAGGTAATGTTTTCTCAGCTGTGGGAAGTGCTTTGGCTGCTTGAAATTAATATACTGTGGTGATTAATGATAATCAAAGGAAATTAAGCACAGGCAAGAAGTTCAGTAATTCCACCAAAATGTTTAATACCATATTAGATTTCCACTGAAGTACAGAGCTAATGTATTTGTACAAAATATATGGTTAAAAATAGTATTGATTTATAATATGTACAGATATGTCACATCTTTGCCAGCAATCCAGACACCTGAATGAAGAGAACATGGTTAATGGTCTCAGATCCACAATAACATACATGAAAGGCTTCTGCAGCTAATCACAATAGGACAACTTGCCAAATCAACAGTAAGGATGAATCAGTCAATACGGATGACACATTCCTTTCAGAAACCTGTGAATGAGAAGCAGTCTACTCTCAAATGGATTCAAAACATTTATACTTTTTTTTTTCTAAATTGATAGTGAAGAGAACATGTCTTCAGGACACTGATGTTGACACAATGGCAGTTTTGTACTAGATTAATGATCACTTTCAGTGGTTTATTAAACCACAGAAGATAGACCAGTTTATTCCTGCTGGCCTGATCCTATGCTCAGGAAGTCAATGGGAAAACTTCTGTTGACTTTAGCAAGAACAAGATTGAGCCCTCTATGTCATGGATATGAATTACAGGGGATTAAATCCTGGAGTCTTTATTCGGGTGTTGGCTGCTGAATGCCTCTAATTCCCATTAACTCTGAGGATGATCAGCACCTCAGGTGCAGCATCAGGTTCCTAATGCTTACTTGAGCAAGATTCCCCAGACACAGAAATCCTGGATGTTAGGGTCTGCTGATACTGCATTGTTGGAATATTGATATTCAAAGAGTCCCTGGGTGGGGACCGTTACCCATCTGAGGATGAGCATCTGTTAAATGGGTTGATAAACTTTATTTTGCCTTCTGAACATCCCTGCTCTAGAGGCAGCCAGGGTCTCACTGCCCTGGTAAGAATGCATTGTAGCATTGTGCTTTAGGGAGTGCAAGTGCTGTGCTGCCTATACTCCTCTCTAAGCCAAAGCATCTGCACTGGCCAGTGTGCAGGTGCCTCTTTGGGGTAGGAAGTGGCACTCGCTCCTCACTGTCCTTGCGGTCTTCTGAGCACAAACAGTGGAACCATGGCCAACTCTCAGCTAGGCACGTGTGGTAACAAATCTCTTGGCCTACCCCCCCTCCTTACACATCTGCACAGGGGCACAGCACAGTCTGCCGCATATGGTGTTGCTAAAAGCCTCTGTGACTCCAACTACAAAGCGAGGTGAACATTGTACAGCGTGCGTTGCTGAACTTTGCCCTGTATGAGCTGCTTGAATAAACTATTCCTCGCCAGCATAGCTATTAATTTCAGTGTTGTTACACCAGGGATTAATCTTGACCAGGGTCTGTCCACTACCTTAATCTGTACCTTATTTTTTTTAGCCAGAAAACCTTGTATATTTTAGTAACCATTATTGTAAAGTGGCTTCCTGGAGGAGAACACAAAAGCTTCAAGACGAGACATTGCTTCATTTTCTCATACATGAACACACTGGATAAGTAATTGCAGTACTTAAACTAAATTTGCAAGAAGGTTTTTTTTTATTACAGAATCGTGAATGGAGGAGGAAACCTACAAACAGTGTTCTGTGATTTTGAGTTTCAGTAGCTAGCAGGCAATTGTTGAACCAAAACCAAACCGAAGAGCAGTTGCACTAATCAGGATTATTCATAATAACTGGCCCAACATCCCTCTTTCAGGAAAAAGCCCCCGCCCCCTAATCTATGATAAAGTACTGCAGAGCTGTTATCACCTCCGATAAATCATTCTGATGAGTCTGGCAGTAATTCTAACAAATAATTTGCAGACTCTCCATTATCTGGCAGTAAGTAACTACAAGCCCAATCCTGTGAGGTGCTGAGTCCCCTTTGAAAACAGGGCCTCTGTGCACAAAGTGAGTCAGCAATAATCATTCTAGTTGCCTGCTTTGGGCTTCCCAGTGCATCCTGTCTGCTCTAATGTCTGTCTTGTTTAGGTTGTAAACTCTTTGGGGTGGTGATTATCTTGATTTGTGTCTTGCACAGCTCCAAGCACATCACCGGTAACAAAATACATGGACAACTTTGTGTGTGCAGTCAGTTGTGCAAGTAATCAGGGCATAAACGAGTAAGGCGCTGAATAACACCTGGAGGTGAGATATGCCTTCAATTCTGACTCCCAAGAGTCACTTGGCTTCTTGCAGAATCAGGCCCTGATTGCACACTATCACTTGTGTGTGCAAATGCCCTGTTGTAGAAATGTAACAGCCCATTTGTGTGTTCAGCTTAAGTGTTTAATGGGATTTTGTTCATATAATGTCTATTACATGTGCCCATACATACAGAGTCCAGGTGAGGCCTGTCTGGAAACATGGCCCCCGATGTTCACTTTGGCAACCACTGGGCTTATTTCGAGGCAATGTGGTTTTTCCCTTTTATGCAAATTTCAAACACAAATGGCATTTAGACAGTTTTCACGTATCAGGACAAATCAGCTAATGAATCTCTTCTCATTGTAGCTGGGGCAGGCTCACATGCTGCCTAGCAGTAGAGAATAATTAGGAATTATACAGACCATTTTACTCCTGGATCCCATCACTACCATCTTTTTATAACAGGCACAAAGAATGAGGTCTACATTGTCAAGAGACCAGTGATTTTTGTGTGCTTCAAATTTTGGATGGCAATCTGAGATACTAAAGGGTCCTGATTTTCACCAAGTTCTGAGCACCATCTTTCCTCGTATTGGGCACCAAAATCATTAGTCACTTGTGAAAATTAGATCTAAACAACTTGCATAAGGTCACAGACAAGAAATCTGTGGTGGAGCTGCGTAGAGAACCCATATCTTCTGGCTCCAGTCCTTTGCCTTAAACATAACATAATCCTTCAGGACTATCTTAGAGGAAGAGGAAAAATACCCTATATGAATTGACGTGGTAGACCATAAACCATCACACTAATATTTTGCAGTAATCAGGATTAGTAATGTAATTTTCTTTTTAAGATTAGGCATTTCTCAATGCCAAGTTACCTATTTAAACATGCATATGTATCATGTTTACCCATTTGTAACGGCCTCTGTGGAGCCATTTCAGTTGGTAGAGACACATATTTGCTCTTCTGAAGTGATGCAGTGTGCTATTTTTACATACTCCCAGGCAAGTTCAGATCTGGTATAAGCAGTGTAAGTTTATGAAAGTCAATGGAATTGCAACTACTTAAACTAGATTTGAATTTTAGCTTTATATCTTGCCAGGATTTGTCATAATTTGTACAGAAAACAATAGTGACTGAAGCGAAAGCTTGTATATATCACACTTACATTTCCTTTATCCTCCTGCTCCAGGAACACAGGCCCACTTGAACTAAAGGATAATCTCCAGTCAGCAGCATGTGGCCTGTGATGCACATATAAGCAGTCCTGATTCCACCCAGCAGTGAGCAGTAGTGCACACTCACACTAGCCCGTTCACTAGACTGTTTTAGCCTTTCTTGAGGATTGCCTTTCAAAATGCCAAAAGCAAGCAGAACACATGGACAAATCATCATTTGCCATATTTATTTTTTAAAACTAAGCTCTGAGTTATACAAGTGCAAAAGTGATTTATTAGCCAATAACCTTTTTTAATACTCCTATAAAATATGACTAAATAGAATATTTTTAAAAGGTGTGTACAGTATAATGGAAATGCTGACACATAACTAACTCTCACAGTGCTAGGACATACCACTGTAAAGTCTTGCAAAACTATTTAGCTGATTATCATTCTATACAAAAGACATTCCCTTTATCTGAAGAAAGGCCCTTTTCACTGTCACTGCATGAAAAGAGTAGTGGTCAATTTGGGAGAAAATACAGATGAAAGAGCAGGGTTGTAGTTTACCCACAGGACACGTTTTTAACCCTATTCAAGGGGTTTTTTTCATAAAAAGTACTGATCCATTTAACTCAGATAGTCTAGCAATGCTTTTTGGGGGTGGCAATCCTGCCATGGGATCAGATAGCATAATGTTCTGGTGATGACAATGGGTCCCCACAAGGATATGGGGGGGTCCCACTGTAACACAGACTTTTGACATTGACTTACTATTTATTTTTGAAATGTTTGAGAACCCTGCTTTGAGTTTAGGGGAGTTAAATGCACAAATACGTTTACAAAAGAAAGCACTTTCTCAAAATGGTGAGCGTTCATGAGAATAATTAACAGAAATGATCTGCCCAGGCAGTAGCAACTGTAAACTTCCTACTACTCCATTTCTAACCAGAGGAGTGAGCAATGTACATCCATGAGAGGGTGCCATTTCACCTCTGGAAAACCATTTCAATAGTATCTCAGAAGCCATTTGGAAAGCACGTTTAAAGAATCAGGGCCAAATTCTGCTGTCACTTATGCTGGTGTGAATCAGGAGTACTTCCAGTGAAGTCAGTGGAATTAGTCCTGATTTATAGCGCTCTTATAAAGCAGAATCTGCTTTTGGTGTTGCAAACCCTCATACGGCAAGTGGTTTGCAGACCTTACATAGACAAAACTCCCATTGAAGTCAGCAGGGCCACAGGATCTGGACTACTGAATTTATGTAGAAAATTTACTTTTCAAAGTGGTCAGCCCTTTTTGAGGAAGCCTGTTTTTCATACTAGTCAGGCTTAGGCTGCTGGAGAGATACAAAGCTGGCTCGCCAGGTTCTCAAATGTTATTTTCATACTGAGAGGTTAATCTATAATATCAGAAGTATTATTCTTTCACATAGTGATTTATAAACCCTGATTGCAGCCATACCAGGATTCCCTTGGGTTGTCTCAATCTATCAGCTGTTTTTCTTTCTGTGGTTTGGACAGTGAAGATATGTCTCACAACCTCCTGCATAGTACCCTACAGCTCCACTCTTTTAGGACCTACCATAGTCAAATAACTATGCCTGTCTAAGTATCCCTTGTGTGCATGTCCCATAATGCACTTTGAGACTATAAGACAGAAGTGAACATTAAACTAAAATTCATGCTTCAGTCACAATAAGATTTTTAATCTGAGTTGGGCCCAAGTTGCATAGTTTGGACCCAGATCCAAACCCCCAGAAGTCTGATTTTTGCTTCGATGTAGGGACTAGGTTTGGGTTCTTTATTCATTGTTTGTTTTTTGTACATAAAAGACCAGATCCTCAGCTGGTGTAAACTGAGGTAAATAGAGCTACACAGATCTACAGCAGGTAAGGATCTGGTCCCCAAATCTCTGCCATCTCAAAGTGACTGTTTTAGTCACAAAATGTTACATTTAAACCTCACATAAAAATACTATTCACAATTAACTGTCAAAAGCCAAGGGATCTTGACATCAAAATAGCCTTTTATCTACAAAGTAACATGAAATAGGAGGGGTTCTCTTTAAATACTATAGCTTGCCTGATGTACCATTTTTTAGCAGGAATGGTCATATTATAGTCCCAGGGTAGAAGGTGATTTCAAACAAGAATATCATTCTTTAAATCAATTCTGAAAACACTGACAAGTAATAATGTGAAATAGCTGGAAAGCTTTTTTTCCCCCTTTTTTTAAAGATGGTCATCTGTCTAGATCCCATAAAGCTGTTAAAGTCAAGTCTCATTTAGGTTAGGTCTCTGCTACATTGAACATGCTTGTTTAACCTAAGTGTGAATGTCTGCTAACTGGTGTCCATACTGCACTGACAATCACCACCATAAGGGTTATGCATAAGCAAGGCTCTAGTTCTCAGTGGGAATATTAAAGAACGGTGATGGTCAGAAAAGCAGCTCTGTAAAAATGGCTCATTCTTACACCCTCAGTTCTGTTCTCCCTGTGTGCGCTGAGAATTCTCTGCTGATTTTAGTGACAAAATTACATGTTCTTTCTGTCAGTATTGCTGAGTCAATGGGAGGATGAGCTAGAGTCCATTGAAGCATGTGTATCCTTATTAAGATTCTGCCACTGTAATTTTCAGAAACTTCCTAACAAGGTATTATTACAGAACCTAGCTTGACTTTCAGATCCCAAGTTGACCTTGCAGGGTTGAGAAGTAGAAAAACTTTCTTTTTACTTGTAAATGGAGCAAATGTGATAGGAAAGGCATTGAGACTTTAAACATGGAAACCCTCCATGCCATCTCTAGTGTCCTTTTCAAGCGCTGCAAGTAGAACTGCAGCTCATTTACTTATGCTCCAGTCCTGCAAAGCCATATGCATACGCTTAACTTTCAGACCATTCATTTCAATGGAACTACTCACATGTGTCAAGTTAAGCTCACGTGCGTTTGTAAGAGCGAGGCTTAAATCTCTAGAAAGCACTTTCTCAAAACGGTGAGCGTGCATGAGAATAATTAACAGAGATGATCTGCCCAGGTAAAAAATCCAAATAGCTAAATACTCTCTGCTACCAGCCACAATGAAAGCACAAAAATGTCAGTAATCCTGCACATTTTATGAGTGACAGGGACATGTAGGAGTGAGTGAGACAGAAGAGTAAATTCCATGCAGTCTAAGTTCAAGTTTAAATGTGGTCCTGTTTTATTTGGCCTGGGGGCAGGAGAATACTGTGTACAGCTAAATATGGACCTTAAAACACATCGAGCAAAGGGGGAGGGGGAGTGCTGATTATTAGAGATGGGCACATATTTGCAAATAGCTGGAGTATCAGGGCTATTCAGCATACCACTGGAAACCTGCCCATCACTACCGTTTGCTGCTACCATGAGACAACAAGGAATCCCAGTGTAATGGGAAGTTAGCTTCTCCACCCTAACCTCAGGGGTGCAGGAAAAGAGAAGAAACACACTTGCCCTCCTGCTGGGAGGGAATGTGAGGACTTCCCCCACTGCTAGCAGCCTCGCATTGGTGGGGAAGGAATGAAGGATACCTCCCCGCTCAGCTCAATGCACTCCAAGGTGTGTCAGCCCCAGATTTAAAGGGCCAGTGTATTCAGCAGCAGTCGGGGGACAGGAATGTGTCAGTCCTCCGGCTGTAACTGAAACATGCAGAGAAGAGATGGCCAGGGGGAGCGAAAGGCCACTGGGTCTCTCCCCGCCCCCACCAACAAGATAAATGCTCAGTAAGTGGAGGCGAAGGGGTTAAAGGCCACCAAGCTGCTATCTCCCAAGATGACACCAGGTAAGAATGAGGGAGACCCAGGTCTGCTGGGGAGTAGTGGAGGGCTGGGGAGTGGGATCCTGTGGGAAGGGGAGCAGAGAACGATATTCTGCTAGTCTGAATGTTAATCCCAACATCCGACTATTTGCCCATCACTAGTTTACTAAGCGATGCTTCTGGTTTTGCTATCATTACAATGTGCAATGCTATGAAAAACCCTCAGACTGAACCCCCACCCCTCTTCCCAGCCTATTCTAGCCCCTTTCACAAGCTCTATTACACTCCATGGCAGGTGATATGATTACATGTACAAAGAACATTTTCCTAGCCCTTGTGTTAGACAGGCTTGAGTACAGAGAAGGGATTTCGATGAGCTAGATGTCCCATTACCCAAGGGGAATGGCTGCCCTTCAACAAAACATAGCAAACAGAAAAACAAAGAGCCATGCTGGAGAAGAGAAGTGCTGCTCCGGCCGGAGAGGCTCAGTTAGACACAGCAGGCGGCAGGCCAGGGCGCCGGGTTTGAATAATTTTTGGCTTTGGAGAATTCTTTGGGTCCTCTTCTTCCTCTGTGTCGCTGTCACAAACATGCACCACCACGCTGGGGGTGGACTCTGTCCCTGCATGCAGCTCGTACTTCTCTCCTGGAAGCAGACATAAATGGTTAGGTCAAAGGTCACCAATACAGGAGAGCCAAACATTGACTGGCCTTGTCTGTGTCCGGGAATAGCCCTGATTCAGCAAACCGTGTAGTGGCACCATGGCTGAGCCTTAGGCCTAGACAAGGACACACAGGAGCTTGCTTTGACTGACCTAATGGAGGTTTATTTCTGAACGCTCCTTTCTACACAAAGGGGTCAGCACCCCTGCAACTACACCGAAAGTTGGCAACTGATTACTACACAAGGCTACGAGGCCTAAGAGTGGCATCCAGGATAATCTGGACTAGCTAAAAATAAACAGCACTAGTGTCTATGCTAGGATTTTCCACTAATGCAGCCACACTCGTGGCTGAAATCACAGAGTACCCAAGGCTTCAATTTATGTGTAGCGGGAGCAATAAGGTAGCTGAATGTCATGGCCCAGCTCAAAAATCACACCTCTTAAACCCTCTATGCACAAGGAGTTCAGCGCGAGTCTCAAACTTCATGGCTGCCCCTTGTATCTAAAATGAGCCAAACCTCAGTACCTCAGGCCCAAACTTCCTTAGACTCTGGGATCATTCAGATCCAGTTATGCACACTGCAGCTTGGTCCCATCTCTAATTTCTCTAGCTGCTGTATCAGTAGCTGTGAGGGAGAGGATTTGTTTATCACTGATAACAACAGTTCCAGCTATAAACATATCTAAATACCCTTCGCCACTGAATGTTGGCACAGCATCCACTTAGCACTTATGACAGTCATCATCTTGGCCGACACATAGGGGATTGAACCAGAGAGCTGTAGAGCTAAAAGCATGAGCAGCTATAGCCTGAGCCAGTGCTCTTTAGCAATAGCTGTAACACACTCATGTCCTCTGCAGATCGGGCATGGAGTGGGACCTGTAACACGCTGAGCAATGGGTTACATACTTATGCAGCACTTTGGATTTTCTAGGTGCTCCGTGCACATTCATTACTTAACCCTCCAAGTTCCCCTGTGAAGTAGGTCAGTGTTGTGGAGGTAGAAATGGGGCAGGGAAGTGAAAGACTTGCTCACAGTCTCAGAGTAAGAGTCAGACTCAGAACTTAGTAATTCCTTAGCTCCAAGTCCTGTGCACCATCTCCTAAACAATGCTGCCTCTGTTCAGTATGGTACATGGGGCTGTAGCTAAGAATAATGGGGTGGAATTAAGAAAACGTAAATTTAAGAAGGATAACAGGAAAAGATTCCAATGGGGAGATCTGTGAGACATTGGCCTGGTCTCCCCAAGGAAGCAGGGGAAGTCTCATGGCTTGGCTGTTCAAACAACTGGAGAAAGCACCAGAAAATGTGTTGTAGGGAACAATCCTGGCCTGCTAGGGGCAGAAAAGATGACATATTAGAATAGGTCCTTTCCATCTTTTATGCCTGCAAGCACCAGTGCACTTTATTAAAGTTTGACAAATTAGCTTATTAAGACCCTGACAAACACCATGATTAGCTACTGACAAACACTACTATGTGTTTGACAAATTATTCTTATACGACTGCTTTGAAATAAGCGGCCATTGCAAATTTACTGTAAATATTCTAGAGCAAGGCACCATAGAGCTAGGTAAGATGGAACCCCACAATCCCATTTGCCATAGAATAAATTATTATAATACTTATTATTTGTATTGTGATAGTGCCTAGTAGCCCTAGTCATGAACCAGGCCCTCATTGTCTTAGAGGTTATGAAAACACAAAACCAAAAGATGGTCCCCTGCCATGTTTTATAAATTACTGAGCCTGATCCCAAAACTCATCATTCACATGATTCTTTACACACACCTTTTTGAATAAAAGGTTTCAGGACTGGGTCCCTATCATTTCAGGTAACTGCGCCTGCTACAAGGAAAACATGGTGTTTGTGCTGGTTTGCTGTTCAGCCCAGTGAGGCTTATAGGCTAGGATTAGAGGACAGGGTGCATTTTTATCTGGAGGTGGAAGGCAACTTTACAAGCAAGACAGTGAATAACTACTATAAATTAGGCTTCTTGCTGCAGGAGATATGTTATTGCTGTGATCCCATTAATGCCATCATTAAACTTCTCTATTTTTGGCAATCTTTTCCCTGGATCCAGATTGAGTGAAGCACTATGGGGCTTGTTGAGAAGCTAAAATGTAAAAAGAGAAGCAGCTTGGTCATGCTGTATGGAGAAATTACACGGTTTCACTTTGCCTATTTTCCCTGCAGGCTGCAGCTAATTTTTCAGCTATGGGCTGACGTCAATGCTGCCAACCGGCACTAAGGGGCACATTGGTCATTGTCAGCTGCAAACAGCTCTGTGGTGCAGTGCACACACAAAGCTGGGCCATTTCTTATCACATCGTGTACAGTAACTCACATTCACTGTCCTCTTAAAAGGTAATAATCCCAGTTCTGATGCCACATTCTTTTATGCTCAAATTCTTCCCCTAAGGTTTCTTTCCACTGAAAAAGAGAAGTGGAAATAACTATAGACACTGGGACAAACATTCAGAAGCCTCTGGCACAAGTAACTGCAGCAGCAATTAATGTCACTTGAACGAATCAGGATTCAGTGCTCCCATAAATCGGTTCTGAAGGTGTCCAAGTGAAGAACAGTTACTTGCCCTACAATAACAGATTCTTTGAGATGCTGTAGGCAGCATGAATCCTACTGCAGGAACACAAGCACCTCACACACATGACACCAGATTTTTCTTGATAAGCAGTGTCTGTCAGGACCATTCATGCTGCCAGTGCCTGTGCTATTGCAGAAGGCCATAAAGGGCGTGTGACTGTGGCAATCCTCCCACAGTTTCCCCACAGTTCAAAGCCTGTGCGGCTGAAGATTCTAAAAAGTGGGAATGGAGGGCTGGTTGTGGGAGGCAAACTGACTACACCATCTCAAAAAACAGACTATTTTTCTTCACATATTGGTCAGTGTGGACCTCACTGTAGGTGACAGGCAAGTAGTATTACACACCCCCTTCAGCTGCATCAGTCAAACAGAGATTAAAGTACTGCTGTCATGAACATGGCCTTTGATTTGGCTGCCATGTCAAATGCATAATGCTTAACAAAAGTTAGCAGGTGATGCTGATTTGCTGCCTTGTAGATCTGAGAAAAGATCAGCATGTTTCTGAAGTGGGTGGAAGATGGTGCCTCTGCCCTGGTGGAAAGTGCCTTGACATTCAGAGGAAGAGGCTCGCCAGCCAGCTGACGGCCGGTGGAAATACACGGCATAATCCACTTAAAGGATTCTCTGGGACAAGACAACCTTTCAAGGTCACCAGATACAGCCACGAAGAGGTGGGGAGAGAACCCAAAACCTTTAGCTCTGGAGACATACTGAATATGGAGCTTCTTTTCTCCCAGCATTGAGTGCAGTTTCAAGAAGATGACTGTTGGGGTAATGGATTGGTTCAGTTGAACTGCCTTAGAGATGACTTTGAGGTACAGTTTCACCACCATCCCTTTGGAAGGATGTGTAAAATAATCCAGACATAAAAGCTTGGAACTTGCTGACTGTCCAAGATGACATAAAGGCCAGAAGAATATCTGTCTTGACGGTAAGGTGGGATTGGGATGCTGGCAGACCAGGAGCTAGCTCATGCCAATACCCCTAGACCTCAAATGAACACTAACAAATGCAGAGCTGGAAACCAGACTGGCTCACCTGTGTGTTAGTATTGTTAAACTAGGTATTAGGTTTATAAAAATGTATTTAGTGTTTTGGACTTTGTGAAATGCTTTACGAGTTGCTGCATGCATTAATCTCATTTATCGTATCTGTATAATGTTATACGGTAATATTTAAGTGGTCACTCAAACTATAAACCACAGGACAAAAGCATTAACAAGTATGAAATACTGGTTTGCCACAGGTGTATCTCCCCCAAAAAGAAGACCCAAAGATCCCAGATAAACCATTGTAGAACATCAGAGGACAAAAGACATTGTTGATTGCACCCCTCCACACCAATGAAGAGAAGACATGCAGGTGGACTCATCCTATCAGCTTGGACTCTGGGGGAAGGGAATAAAAATCCCTGACAAGAAGAAACTATCTTTATGCTGCTTGGACTCTGTAGTAACCGCTCCTGCTTGGTTAGCATGATTCTGCTCAGAAAGTCTGCTAGGTAATTGCTGATCTTTGGAAGATATAGAGCTTGTGGGGTCACCTCATGATGACGACACCAAACTTAATGGCTTCCAGGCAGAGGGGATAATCACATACCCCCTTGCTTCTTTACACAGTGAATTGCCAACATGTTGTCTGTCAGAATTTGTACCTTGGAATTCTGCAGAATGGGCAAGAATGTTATACAGGGATAGTCTGATGATCCTCCAAGACGTTCATATGTAGCTTCAAATTGTCCCAAACCCATGTGCCTTGGAGGTGTTTCAGGTGGGCCACTCAGCCTGTTCCTGGTGTGCCCATAATCAACATTGTCTGGGGAGGGCAGACCAAAAATGTCACCCTTCTCCTCATGTTCATGTCTAGCCACCAAGCCAGCTCTTGCAATACTTGAGACAGGTCTTCATTGCACTTTCTCATATGATGTCTAGATGTAGAGTTACCAGATATCAGCTGTGAAAAAACAGGACAGGGGGTGGAGGGTAATAGGCACCTATATAAGATAAAATCCCCAAAAATGTGGCTGTTCCTTTAAAAACGGTACATCTGGTTACCCTATCTAGATGGGGCATACATGGAGCTCAGTCACAAATATAAAGGTTATAGAAGTCTGGCAAGTGGCATCTCACATATGCACACTGACATATGGCCTAATAGCCCCGGATATAGACACACTGTCATTGTTGGTTTCACTTGTAGGTTAAGCACCACTGAGTGAAGGGATAAGAACTTGTCCTCTGGTAAGTCAGCTCTTGCTGATCTGGAGTCAATCAGAGCATCTCTGAACTGTATTGTCCAATGATTACTCAGTTCACTGAAGTCAAAAATCAAAGCTCAGAAGTGGGTCTGAAGATACCCATAAGTTTTCAGAGTTTAAGCACGAGTAAAGAACTAAGGGGCTGGACCCCTGGCCATAGACAGCAAGAGGGAAATGAAGCACAGAATGCATGCACAGCTCTGGTGGACACTACTAGCCAAGAAAAATCCAGTGTTGCATGAATGTGGTTCCTGCACACCTAGCGTGGGACCCACACTGACACAAACTCAGAGAGGAACCTCACTTATGCCAACAAATAATCATAGACCAAATTATGGAAGCCTTGTTAAGTCTAGACTGAAAATGAGGCCAATATAACTTAAGTTAGTGGAACATAGTCATGTACAATCAACAGGATTTTTATAAAAATAGAATCTGGTGCTACATTTAATTGTTATTTAGGTCTTTAAAGAGAATACTACTAAGATACTATTAATAGCTCAGATACCAAGGTAATAAACATAGGATGAAAAAGATAGATCTTCCCACTTTTTAAAGGGAGACCGTAAGGCCAAAAATCCTGGGCCATATCCCCAGTTGGTATAAATTGATATGTCTCCATTGAAGTTATTGGCATTTTGGTGATAATCTCTTTGTCCAAGTTAGGTTTACAGGCCTCATGAAATGGGAGCTAAGCCAATTTACACTTGCCAATTATTTAGATTGTGGTAGTGCCAAAATATGTGAGGCACTCTCCAAACACAAAGGACAAGTTAGTTAGGATCTAGAATTAACACAATGGCAGTCAGCAAGGTCTCTACCTCAATATTTAGCCTTTGTTCTAAGGAAACAAATTAATCTGTTCAGAATGAGAAATAGGAACATCCAAGGTTGATGTTCACCCACTCATTCTGGGTGCTGAAGTCTAACTTCCCAAAGGCATTTTCCTCCTCCTCTTGTCTTCCCATGCATCTCTGCCAGAGGACTGAAGAGCATCTGAAGGTTAACCTCTTTACAGATACAGGGCTGTATCTGAAGGTTAACCTCTTTACAGATACACGGCTGCTAATCTAAAACTTGTTCACCAAGGAGATTCAGTTAACAGGTATGTTTTGAGTGAAGGACTGAAACACTCACTAAGAAAGCTGAGTATTCTAAATCTTCCCCATTTAGTACGTTACTTAGTACTCATCTGTGAGGGGAAACTGACAACAAAGCCTGTAACCGTGACTCATTTGGAAGAAATGTGTTTTTAGTTTCAAAAACCCTCTAAAATCCTCAGAGTGGAGATTATGCGGTAAATCTTTATTAAAACATACTGGACCAAATTCAGCTCCAGTGCAAGTGGGAGCAACTCCATGGACTGCAACAGAGCTGCACCGGTTTACCCCAGGGCTGGATTAGAGTTGTTGTTTCAACTTTAATCTGAGTTAGTTATTTTTAGAATGCAGGAATTAGACTGGCCCAAATACTTTAACTATAGGACAGGTGGGAGGCCAGTCTAATCAGCCATAGCACCAGAAGAGTTAATGAGACCTCTGTGCTTGCAGATCCTGTGTTTTTGCAAGGGCCATGCATTTCCTTATTAATTCTTCCAGGCAAACCTGTCAGTTTTAACACACACTTCATACACACCCAAAGTAAAGGTAAGAGCAGACAGCATGTTCCCTCCTGAATAGAACTTGATGTTGTTTTGTGAGATGATGCGTTTAACTGATGTATCTATTAGACTGGGGGGAAATTCTGCAAAAACTATTTTTTTATCCAAATAATGTATATTTGGGTCACAAATCACAAAACTTCCCATGCATCATTTTGTGATTTGTATCGAATTCGCTGAATTCAGTCACAAAATAAAAAAAAAAAAATTTGACATTTTAAAAACAAAAAGTAGGGCTGTCAAGCAATTAAAAAGGTAATTAATAGCATGATTAAAATAATCACGATTAATTGCACTAATATATTTAAATATTTTTGATGTTTTCCTACATTTTCAAATATATTGATTTCAATTACAACACAGAATACAAAGTGCATAGTGCTCACTTTATTTTTGATTACAAGTATTTGCACTGTAAAGAAATAAAAGAAAAATGAGTATTTTTCAGTTCACCTCATACAAGTATTCTAGTGCAATCTCTTTATCAGGAAAGTTGAATTTACAAATGTAGAATTATGTAAAAAAGAAACCTGCATTCAAAAATAATGTAAAATTTTAGAGCCTGCAAATCCATTCAGCCCTACTTCTTGTTCACCCAACTGCTCAGACAAACAAGTTTGTTTACATTTGCAGGAGATAATGCTGCCTGTTTATTGTTTACAGTGTCACCTGAAAGTGAGAACAGGTGTTCTCATGGCACTGTTGTAGCCAGCGTTGCAAGATATTTACGGGCCAGATGCACTAAAGATTCATATGTTCCTTCATGCTTCAACCACCATTCCAGGGGACGTGTCCAAGCTTATGATGGGTTCTGCTTGATAACAATCCAAAGCTGTGCAGACCGATGCATGTTCATTTTCATCATCTGACTCAGGTGCCACTAGCAGAAGGCCGATTTTCTTTTTTGGTGGTTCGGGCTCTGCGGTTTCCACATCGGAGCGTTGCTCTTTTAAGTCTTCTGAAAGCATGCTCCACACCTCGTCCCTCTCTGATTTTGGAAGGCATTTCAGAGTCATAAATCTTGGGTCAAGTGCTGTAGCTATCTTTAGAACTCTCACAGTGGTACCTTCTTTCCATTTTTTTCAAATCTGAAGTGAAAGTGTTCTTAAAACAAACAACGTGCTGAGTCATCATCTGAGACTGCTATAACATGAAATATAAGGCAGAATGCATGTAAAACAGAGCAGGAGACATACAATTCTCTCCCTAAGGAGTGACGAGACAAATTTAATGAACACATTTTTTGAAATGAGCGTCATCAGCATGGAAGCATGTCCTCTGGAATGGTGGCCGAAGCATGAAGGGACATACAAATGTTTAGCATAACTGGCACATAAATACCTTGCAATGCCGGCTACAAAAGTGTCATGCAAATAGCCTGTGCTCACTTTCTGGGGACATTGTAATTAAGAGGAGGGCTGCATTATCTCCTGTAAATGTAAACAAACTTGTTTGTCTTAGCAATTGGCTGAACAAGAAGTAGGACTGAGTAGACTTGGCTCTGAAGTTTTACATTGTTTTGTTTTTGATATCAGTTATGTAACAAAAAAAAAAATCTACATTTGTAAGTTGCATTTTCATGACAGAGATTGCACTACAGTACTTGTATGAGGTGAACTGAAAAACTGTTTCTTTGGTTTATCATTTTTACAGTGCAAATATTTCTCATTAAAAATATACACTTTAATTACAACACAGGATACAATGTATATGAACATGTAGAAAAACATCCAAAATATTTAATAAATTTCAATTCGTATTCTGTCGTTTAACAGTGTAATTAAAAGTGTGATTAATCATGGGGGGGTTTTGAGCTAATCGCGTGAGTTAACTGCGATTAATCAACAGTTATAACAAAAAGTGTTTTGCTTTTTCAATTTGAAACATTTTTTCATTAAATGTTTCATTTTGGATTGAATTAAACATTCTGTATGTCCCAAAACAGTCCACCTTCCCAATTTTTTAGTACGGTCAGGGAACCAAAGAGTCAGTTATTTGTGAAGCTTTAGTGTTTGTTAAACAGTTGCACAGTGACACGGTGTCATTGTATTAGGTGCCCACATTAAAGCTGTCGCTTGTAACATTTGACTTCCTGATAAACCCTTCTTACTCCCTGCACAGGATCTTGCTGGCCGCTCTGAAGTACAGACAGACAAGATATGCTACAATTTTCCCACTCCTCATCGCTGTCTCCCTCACCCCATCACTGATATTCAGGTTTCCTATCCACTTTCCTCCTGAAACCAGTCTTTCTGCCCTCGTGATCCCATTCTCTCCTGCCTCCTTATCCCCACCCTCAACCTCCCATTCTTTTCTCCTCAACCTCTCCTCTGGCTCCTTCCCCTCACAATTCAAGCATGCTCTGATCATCATGTATCCTAAGAAAGCCAACCCTTAACTCCACCTTCCTCTTCAATCACTTCCCTATTTCCTCTCTTCCTTTCACTCTCAAATTTCCTGAACGTGCTGTTCACAAAAGCTACCTCAAGTTCTTTTCCTCCAGTTGCACTCAGGATCCTCTCCACTCCACTGAACCATAATCACTGAGGTGTCCATCAGTCTTTTCCTGGCCAATCTCAGGGTCTTTCCTCCATCTTCATCCCCTTGGACTTCTCAGTTGCTTGTGACAGTGTCAATCATACCCTTTCTTTTCAATATTGTCTCTTGCTTTGGCTCCTATGACCGCACCCTGTCCTTATTCTCCTCCTGCCTCTTGGGTGATTCTTCAGCATCTCCTTTGGTTGGTCCTCCTCCTCCCTCCTCTTAAATGTCCTTGGCCCCTATCTCTTATCCTTTATTTCCTTGTGTTAAGTGATTTGCAAATTGTGCAATCATTTATCTACATTATAAATTATCTAGCAAGATATCTAAAAAGAATTAATTAGGGAAATACATGTCATCTTATTCAGAAAAATATGACGGTTCACCAAATAAATTCTATGAGCTCTAATCTGTCTGGAGGGAAGGATGCAAAAAAGAATTAAGTTGCAATGTCCCCTTGAAACACCAGAAAATGCTTCTAATGAACTCCTAGCCCTCTAGAAATACCTTACATTTTCCTTTACTGTATTTAGTTGGCAGAAAAGAAAAACAGGATGAGGGGACTTAAATCTCAACCATTACACAATGAACCGAATTACTCAGATGGGAACAGGGACTGGTGACCTCTGATGACTGCACACACAGCAATAATAGCACAGAACAGTCCGGTAATGTTTGAGAATTTTAAAAAAAATCATTAAAAATTAATAGCACGTTATTTTATATTGCTTTACGAGGCAGTAGCATGGCCTTTCATGGATGGGCTCCTCGAACTATGAGGCTTTTATTGTCTGGCAATGGATGCAATTTGGGTGGTTGATTAATTAGTTATCAAGGCAGAGTAGTGGTATTTTGCAGCTCCCTTGTCCTCTGTTCTGAATCATAATCAAATGTTAATAGATCCAGAGCAATTTGCTCCATGTTAAATGTGTCCTTAGTATCCTAACAGCATTTTACATTTACGGCCTTTACAAACCACACAGGTCAGATTGGGTCTGGCCTGTGTGTGGGTGCAGAAGATAGGAGATGAGGCACATGGAGCTAATCCCATACTGCACCTCCAAAACAAGGACCTTCCACAGGTGAGAGGCAGGAATTGCTCCCTGCTAGCACCTTCTCTGATAAAGTATTTGTCAGACCAAAGAGGCAGGGCCACAGCCTGCACCATGTTGACCAGCAGAGCTAGACACTTTCAGAGCAGGGAGCGTCCCTCTAATGGACAGTGAAGCAGGCACAATGCCTCTCTTACACCACTTCCAGCTTAGACCTGTACCTTAATCGCAGGATCTGTCTCTATACATGCAGGAACCATTTCACCCCTCAGTGAAATGCAGCCACCTTTGGGTCATTCTGTGCAAACAACAAATCAACAGTTCTGAAGAAAGAAAGTGTTGCAGGCTCTAACCTTTTCCCTGCAGGCTTACACCGTCCAGGCCTTCTGCCTGGGAGCCCAGAACAGCCTTCCTGCATAGAGCAGCCCCCCTGCTCCTTTGAATTCTCTGAACTGGACGTCACTGGCCTTGTATCTCCCAGTAGGCCTGGTTCTGAGCAGCATGCTCCCATTATGTCACCACTGGATTCATTCCCTGGATCTGAGGAGGTGGGCTACTCCTGGCACAGCCCTCTACATTGCAGCTGGGAGCAAGCCTTTCAGCTTGGGTAAACGGACTTGCGCTAGCACAACTTGAGCTAGCATGCTAAACATAGCAGTGTAAGCATTGCAGCTCTGCCAGGACTTCAGCTAGCCACCCAAGCTCAAACCAAGCACGCTGGGTGGTCTGCTGGAGCCCCAGTTTCCACGCTGCTATTTTTAGCGCACTACCTCAAGCTCTGATAGCACAAGCCTGTCTACCCGAGCTGGCAGATTCACTCCCAGCTGCACCATCGACGTGCCCTGAAAGGGCTAGCTCACCCTGTGATAGTCTCATTTCCTGCCACGACAGCAAGTGAAGAGTTGTCTGTAGGAACACTGGTCTAAGTCCATCTCACCAGCACTGCTCTTACACTCTTTGGACTTCTGTGGAGCAATCCTGATTTACACTGCTGCAAGAGGCAATCTGAACCACTGAGCTTCTTATCACAACTTTGGACCCTCTTGTTGTTGTTATAGATACCACGTCTCTTTCTCCGTGTCAGGTACCATTTCAGAAACATGTCAGTGAGATCAATTGACCAACTAGAATTGTGGATATATTTAGATGTATAAAAATGTTGTTTCTGCTGTCAGATCCCCACTTCAGCAGATGGTTTAGGTGTGGCAGAAATCCAGTGTATCCATTATCCTCAAGAGAAGGTGGTAGATGACCAGAAATATAGCTTAGCCACAGGGCTATTGATTTATCCTGAAATTAGCCACCATGACAAGGGCCTATCGTGAAGTCATAGTCATTTGAAAGATACATAAGAATCCAACATAAACCACAACTTCCTTTCTCAAGGCATGTCAAAAGGCATTCCTTTCAAAGGCAACGAGCTGGACCCTCAGTCACAGTAAACTGGCATAGCACTACTGAAGTCAGTGTAACTGTGCAGATTTACCCCAGCTGATGATCTGAGGTCTTTATTTTTGTAGGTAACCGTGGCCCACAGAATCCAGGGTAATATGGATAGAATCAGTTGATTATTCAGGATCGTCTCAAAGTATTTAAGTTAATGGTGAATCTGGTTCTCATAATCACAAGGCTGGAGTGTCTTCCAGTGCCAAAGCCTGACCCCTCATCTCCTATTTCCAGGGATTTCCTACAACGTCGTCTTATGACTCATCAGGAAAGATTTTTGGTGAAGGGGAGGGGAAATTGTTCTAATAAGAGCTTTGAAGGTGCACAAGGGAGGGGTATTAAACTTGCCATTAGATAGTTTAAATGATATGGAGGCTAGAGGAGGACTTGAAGACCAGCCCAGAAGGTTGGAAATTGTGGCCACGTTGTCCAGTTAGGGGGAAGTATAGGGGCTTAGAGACTAAATCCTGCTAACATTTACTCTTGCAGAATTCTGCTGACTAATTGAACTGTCCTCCTTAGCACTGACCCACCCCGCCTTGGTAAGGCAACTCCCATCTTTTCATGTGCTGTGTATTTATACCTGCCTACTGTATTTTCCACTCCATGCATCTGATGAAGTGGGTTTTAGCCCGTGAAAGCTTATGCCCAAATAAATTTGTTAATCTCTAAGGTGCCACAAGGACTCCTCATTGCTTTTGCTGATACAGACTAACACCTAATTAATGGTTGTAAAGCACTCAGAGATCTCCAACTGAAAGGTACTAGATAAGGATGAAATTCATGCCATTGCAGGGGGCCTTGCTTAAACCCTTTACGTTCAAAGGCCCAAATCCAGTTCATCTGCAGTCCTAGCTGTCTCCATCCCTGGCAGGGGAAAGGAGATAGAAAGATCCACACAATAGCAGATCCTTGGATTTCTCTCTACTCCATGCTGGGCAGAGAGCCTCCACAAAGTTGGGAAACATCCCATATGTAGCACCTTGAATCCAGCCCCTCCCATTGCACAGAGGAACTTCACTGGTTCTGCTGCAAGGGAGCTTCTGTGAAGACAGGGGCTAAATTTGCCCTTAAGTACCTATAATTGCTACTAATATTCTGCATTTTACTCACTTTATTTGGATTAAAAATTGACTAGGTCCAATGTTGGGACTTGACTGACAGTGAAATCAGTGGGTGAAACACCCGTGCAGAAGGCCAGCACAAGCGCCATGCACAACTGAAACTTAGGCTTGGAAGGATTAGATTGTTATCTGTAAGCATCTGTAAACATCAATTTCACTGTGCACACACAAACTTGATGGCAAATATTTCCATTGGTAATCAAAATTTACAATCCGCAAAGCAAGCAAAATGCTGCTTGAGAACTTACGAGTCAAAATCCAGTGATTTAGACTTTTGAATTAGGCTGGTTACAAATGATTAGTGAATGAAAGTAAAAACAGGTTTAATTTGCTGGTTTAAGGATATTTATTTGGTATATTTTAACCTGTGATGTTGACAATTTGTGTTTTAATGGTTTGTAAAGCTTTACCTTTTTGAATCTCAGCATGTGTCATTAAATAATTGTCTGAACTCTCCATAATTTCCTGTAAACTGAAAATTTAAATAGAGAAAAATCTAAAAAATGCTTTAAAAAAATGGATGTTATCAGTCATTATACTACACAAATATAAAAATTAAAAATCAAATTCTGCCAAGCCCACTACGCTCCCATGTAAGCTTTTACACTTCCACTCTTGGCATGAAACTGTAAGTGGGACTTAAGTGGTGCATGCGCTTTGTTCTGAATTTCTGCACAGGAGTAAATAACACCCATCAGAATCCTCAGGTGACGAAGGGTTGTGGGATCTGGGCCCTTACACTGTTAACTATTTGAATCCACCCTGTAAAATACCTCTTCCCTTTGGGGAATAAATAAACCAAAATTAAGATTTTTAAAAGGGGTCAAGACCTGTTGCATACAATGAGCACAAGATGCTAGCAATAGCAGGACAGCATGCTTCAAAGGAGATGGGCTGCAGGAGGTTGTATTGTTTTTTTTAATGAAATACTAAATATACCAAGAGCACAAATGAGGACTGCAGTGTTGTTTTAAGAATTCCTCTGCAGTTAACTAAAATTGATCTCCCTAACAAGTGTTAAAAATAGAAAAGCAGGCAGGGAGGGGGAAGAGCAGACAATGACTTTTCATATTGCTCCCTGCAGGCTCCTTAAATGAGAGTGAATATGACCTTCGTGCAGCACTGTCCCAGAGAGCAGAATAATGAGCAATATTTCACATTTCACTGCTCCAGAACAGGCATTGATTTATTACCCAGCTAGCTAGAGGATTCATTTACATGTTTCCATTTATAATGTCGCTGCAGCAAGGGGAAAGGAGGATTCTTTGTTTTCCTTTTATTCAGCAGTTTAGAAGCGTAAAGCATTGGTGCTGGGAATAATGGACTATAATATATGGATTGATAATCCCCATCTGCAGGAAAAACCCATATGACAGGACTAAGAGGGAGTAAATGTGTTGGAGATTCCCCTCCTGCAGATTTCTTCCCTCTGTTCAATCAAGGGAGGGTAGGTATATGGGTCCCCACTGGTAAAAGATGTGGCATAGTCCCACAACCCTCATGGTCCTTGGGGGAGATGGGAAAGGTGGAGACAGCCCTGTACCCCTATGGACTCCTGTTTGGCAGGGCAGTTCCAGTGGAGTCCCACTGACAGGGCTTCTCTAAGCGGTAGCTGTTCCCAGAATAGTAAAGGGACATCCATATTAGAGCTGGACAAGAAATGGTTTTCCTGTCCTGTGCTAATTTTTAAGAGTTTTAAAAATGTTCCTATCCCAAAGAGGATGAAACATCGAAATCTTGAAAAATTTCCCAAACCAAAAATCTGAAAAAAAAATTAAAATTGGTTTGATTTAAATGTTTGGTTTTGATGTAGACTTTTTTATATTCTTTCATACATTGCTTTACTGCCAATTAACTTGTATTTCTAAACAAAAAGTCATTTGGACCTGAAAAAACAGAACTTTTTCATTTCTAAAATGCTGAAATGACCATTTAGATTTTTTTTCTCCAAAATGGGAAATTTGTCTGAACAGACTCTTCCCATGAACAGCTTATAAAGAAACAGATATTTTCCAATGAAAAATGTGTGAAAAAATTCCCAACCAGCTCTAAACCCCACCATGAAGTGGGGCGACCTGCCTGCATTATACCAGGTTATACATTGTCAATCTGCCTTCCACTTCCCTGGGGGCCACAACTGACTCCACTCACCTAATAACTTCTTCACACTTCTTTCAAGTTACTCCGCTGTAACCGAAGGGGGCTGTTCTTTGGTTAACTTTCTTAATGTGCAATCCCTACAGAGTCAGACTCAGAATTCTGGTGAGCTTTGCTATCTCAGAATGGACCTGACCCTGGGTGGGGCTAGGTCCCTGGGGTCCCCACTGAGCTCTGACCTCCCAGAAGGCATACAACATCTTGCAGGACTGGGCCCCACTGTATTTGTTGTGAGGAAGTCTTAGAACTCACTCAACAGCATTTATTCCTGCCCTTCTATAATCCAGTGTATCACTCCCACCCCAGCTCTCCCACCTAGATTAAAAGCAAACCAGTGCAATGGAAATATTCTGTCATCATCATCCTCTGGGTCTGTCAGTGCATTTTCCTCTGATGCCAGTCTGCATTTTAGACTGTAAACTCCTGGGAATAGGACCCATATCTCTGTGTCTTGTACAGCACCAAGCACACTAGCTGAAATTAAGAAATAATAATTATGCATAAACGTAAAATTCATCCCAAGCAGAGAGCCGGTGCCAGGCCTACGCATTACTTAACCCCCCCATGGACCCTTGGATTTAAGCAGTGTGTATATATACACACACACACACACATATATATATATATATATACACACACACACACACATATACACACACACACACACGAGGGCCGCAAAGCTTACCTGGTCCTAGTTTAGAAACTGCATAAAGGAGGTCATAGTTGATGACGGGTGTTGCATCATCTATTGGCTGCCATCCTACAGGAGGGGAGGCTGGAGGCGAGATGAGAAACTGTTTTGCAGGCTGTGGTGGAGCCAAATGAAGCTTGTCCCCATCTGTCTCGGAGGTCTGAACCTATTGAGTGTATTAGAAACGTAGATTATTTTAGCGTAGAGCATGCAAATGGACCTCCTGAGGTCTCTTCCAACCCAAATACTCTACAATTCTATGACAGTAGGGGCCTGGAAACAGAATCATCATCTCATCCCTGCTAGAGGTGGTTCCTCCAAGGCAGGCAGAGTGTGTCTGCATGACTAGTCTGGAGTGCCTCTGCCCATAATGTTCCTACTCTGCAGATAAATGCAGGGCTTCAACCTGCAGAACTGTTCGTGAACAGATTTTAAGCCCAGAAAAGAACTATTGTGACCATCTAGTCTGACTTTTTGCATCACACAGGCCATAGAATTTAACCCAGTAACTCCTGCATCAAACTCAAAACTTCAGGTTAAGCCAGAGTTTATCTTTTAGAAAGACATCTAATCGTGATTGAAAGGCTTCAAGTGATGATGAATCCACTATGTTCCTAGGCAAATTGCTCCAATGGTTAATTAGCCTCACTGTAAAAAAAATCTCTCTCTTATTTCTAGTCTGAATTCATCTAGTTCTAGTGAGTGGAAGACGAATCTCCTTATGCCTTTGTCTGCTAGATTACACAGCTTTGTTCAATCAGAAATCTCCCCCTGGAGGTACTGTAATAGAATGGAGGGATACTCCTTTGGGCCCATCCTATTCACACGTCTCAGAACCCTGCAGGGAACTTCAGGTTTACTGTGTACTCACTGGGGCAGGTGTGGCTTAGACTCATGATTGAATACAAGAAAGGTGGGAGTAGCCCTTTGGAAGAGACAGCAAGGGCCTGGGACAGGCGGGTCCTGAGGAGAAGGGGGAAGGGTACATGTAGTATTATTTTGGAACTATCTTTTTGTTAATAAATCAGAATGCCAGGGAATGACATTTGGACTCTAAAAAGAGTGCACAGCTTTAGTCTGGAGCTGAGGAAACTCCATCACATTATCAGAGCCTTTTATGAGTGCTAAAAACACAGGGTTGAATTCTGCTCTCATGTGTACCAGTAATGCTACTGACTCCAGAGGAGTTGATCCAGATTTACACAGTCATGACTAAGAGCAACATTTGGCCCATTCACTTCAAAATAGTCAAACATAGCTATTATTTTCATCTGATTTTATTAAACAGTGTTTCTTTGGTAACACAAGATCATAGAGCAGCCACCCATTAAGACGGAAGGAGTGAAAGGCTTTCACGTCAAAAGATTCTTACCTGTGCGAAGTATAGTTTTAACTTCTTCCCTCTGAACTGTGTTTCATGCAGCTCTATTCTGGCCCGAGCAGCTGATTTAGGACTGCTGAAATTTATCCGCACACGTCTGAAGCTTTTAAACAACTGGAACGTCACACAGTCATCATAGGCCCGGAACAAGCCCTCAAACTTCTCCTGTAAATGAAAAGACCTTGGTTATGTTAAGGGGCAGCTTTGTTTGCATTCCGTCCTGCCAAATCTGAAACCTGCTATGAAAGCGGATGACGAAAACTGAGACTGATGCGATTAACTGTTTATATGGATGATCATCTAGCACAGCGATTCTCAAAGTGGGGGTTGTGACCCCTCAGGGGGTTGCCAACCGCCTCCTGAGCGGTCATAAGCCCCTGGCACCGCTGAAAAGCCGCCAAATTGATTACTTCCGGATTTGGCAGCTTTTTGGCGGACATGCCGAGCTATTTCGGGAGCGCTTGGCATGTCCGCCAAAAATAGCCGCCAAATGCAGAACTAATCCATTCAGCGGACATACAAAGGTCTGCTGCGCCAAAGAAGAAAGTGAAAAAGGGCCACGGTTCCCAATAGTCTGAGAACCGCTGATCTAGCACCACTGTGACGGTCATGGTCATTCTTAGAAGTCAGGGTGTCAACAACAAATGACAGGCAAATATAGGGCATGATTGTGACCTCATTCACATGAGTGCAAACCAGCAGTAATTCCAATGGAATCACACTTGTGTAAGTGAAAGGTAAATCAGGCCCACAGTAACTTTATTGAAAAGACTGAGGCATTATTTTGTAACCAAAATGATCTTTGTTTCTCCAGTTTTAGTACAATTAACAAGAACAGGGCATATTTTGAAATTTGGAACATGCAAAATGCCTCCTCTTGTCAACTGACCACATCTTCCCAGGGTTGGTTTGTTTGGGGTTTCTGAAGTCTTTCTCACTGCAGATCATGGGAAGAAAAGGGGGAAGGAAAAATTCACAACCTCTTAGGCAACTAAACTCTGATCCAGACTCCCATGGTCTGGTTCTTTGTGTGTCCAGAGCAGTTACTGAGCTCCACTATTAGTTTCCCTTCCAGCTCTGCGTTGAAGTATAACTCTGCCACTTGCTATCTCTTTATTTGTTTACCCATTATATCCACTCATGCATCAATCCCAAAATGATAAACCATGTGTATTGTGTTAAAAAATATTAACTACTCCGCATATATGCAAATCATGGAACCTATTATTGGCATTTAGGATCTATCCAAAGCCCACTGAAGTTAACAGAGTCCATTGATTTTCATTCCCTTTTCCTATGTCTGTTTTGTCTTCTGATCCTACTGTAAATGTGTTATGTCTCTGTAGTATTGCCTGTTTTGTTTTTTCAATTGTCTGGTCTTCCAGCTCTGATTAATTGTAAAAATTGCATAATTGCCTAACTTTGTTGGAGATCCCGAGAAGCATGTGGTATTTGGAAACATACAAGCTGTAAGTTATTTGCCTTTTTGTATTTTTTATTGCTTGCTTTTTCATATAAAATTAAAAAAATCAGACATAAAGAAAGACAGAGCCTTAGTGAGCCATGCAAACTGATTATCAGAACTGTAACCATCAATTTCATGGTACTGCTTTAAATTAATCACCAATTTAACAGAAAAGAAACGTATTCTCTGTAACTCTGTGTAAGTTGGGTTTTTGTATGGTCCGCTTTAACCTAACACAAAATGATATGTAGCAAAGTGAAATCAACAGAGTTATGCCGGGGTGAAGTTAGCCTACTATGCACAGTAGACTTTTTTAAAAAATTGGATACATTTGCAGCATCTTGGACATGGAAGTAATTTACTGATTTCTCCTATCACATCTGTAATTCTGCTGGGCCTTTATTTTGCCCAGGTCAGAGCAAATTTTGCCACGTCTAATATTTTATTGCTAGTACAATCCAAATTGCCCAAAACAAGTTGCTATGAAACTGAAAGATAGAGATTAATGGAGACAATGGCAGGAATATGCCACAATTATCAACATCCCCCACAACACTCCATTAAGGATCCTACACATGCCTATCACAACATGTGGGGTACCTCCTCCAGTGCATTAAATGCCCCAACAACAACTATGTGAGTGAAATCAATCACTATGCTCTCGAATGAACTCACACAGAAAAATGATAAAAGACAAAAACACCCTGTCACCTGTGAGTGAATACTTTTCACAAAGCAATCACTATGTCTGACCTATCAGTCCTCCTTCTCAAAGGAAACTTGCAAACACTTTCAAAAGATGAGGCTAGGAGCTTAAATTCATAACTGCTAGACACTAAAAATCATGGACCAAACAGAGACACTGGATTTATGGCTTATTACAACAATCTGTAACCCACTTAAGTCTCCCCCCTCGCCTTCCTATTTTTGTCCTATAACCGCAAAGGGCCATTCTCTTCCTTGAATGATCCCTTGGAATATATGCTAACTACTTATGCTAAACCATCTCGTGAACAAGGACAGAGTCCTGCATTTAGGAAAAATCCCATGCACTGCTTCGGACTAGGGACCAAGTGACTAGGGACCAAGTGACTAGGCAGCAGTTCTGCAGAAAAAGACCAAGGGGTTACAGTGGACGAGAAGCTGGATATGAGTCAACAGTGTGCCTTTGTTACCTAGGGAAGTGGTAGAATCTCCTTCCTTAGAAGTTTTTAAGGTCAGACTAGACAAAGCCCTAGCTGGGATGATTTAGCTGGGGATTAGGTCCTGCTAGATGACCTCCTGAAGTCCCTGCGATATTCTATGATCTTTCCACTTTGCATTTAGCAGTGTCATGAAGTACCTTTCCCAGACCTGAAGAAGAGCATTGTGTGGCTCAAACACTTCTCTCTCTCTCATCAACAGAAATTGGTCCAACTAGAGAGAAGGTCACTCACCTTCTCTCTAATATCCTGGGACTAACATAACAACAACTACATTGCATACGCAAAATTTAGTGCTATTCACAAAACACTATGATTTAATAGAATCCTAAATAAGTTTCTACAGGATTCCAGATGCAAGTGGAAACACTAAAATTATACCATGAGGAATAACGGTGTATTGGTTGGGAGCTGGATTGGGTCACCTAACAGGTTTCTTCTATAGCTATATTCTACGGGGCAGAGCTTCAGCTGGTGTAATCTGGCATAGCTCCACTGGCTCCAATATATACCAGTTGAGGATCTGGCCTGATATATGAAGAGAAACTGTAGCCAGATGTAGAATTACAAGACATTGGCCATAACATAAGACTAACCACCACTCCTCATGCCTTTCGTCTTTGCCAAAACAAAGCGCTAAATACAAATTATTCAGTGTCACAAGACTATTCAAGGCCAAGCTCTCAGGCTCAGCTAAACGCCAGAGCTGTCTGGGTTAGAATCATAGAATCACAGAATATCAGGGTTGGAAGGGACCTCAGGAGGTCATCTAGTCCAACCCCCTGCTCAAAGCAGCACCAATCCCCAACTAAATCATCCCAGCCAAGGCTTTAAGTCAAGTCTGACCTTAAAAACCTCTAAGGAAGGAGATTCTACCACCTCCCTAGATAACCCATTCTGGTTCTCTTGCAAATGCAGGCTTCTCACATGTTCCTCAGCCCCACAAGAAGTAGGTTCTAATAAGATGCCTCATTCCTCCTTGTTTTGCACCTGGCACAGTCTTTTACACATGTCCAAAGTGAGTGAAAAATACAACTGTTCTGGTTTGGTAGGCAGAGGGCAAACTGACCCTACAAGTTTAGTTTGCACAAGAAGAGCAAACTCTGTGGTGTCACAAAGTAGTTTGTGTTTGCAAAAGGCAAATCACTTACGATGTCATTTAAACAAAACAAACCAAAAAACCCTGTCTCATTAGGCACTGAAGAGAGAAGGAACTTTCCACTTTTTCTCAGAAGCGGAATCATAACTTGGCCAAGTGCTGCTTATTAAAAAGGTGACTCCTTCTGAAAGGGGTAAGAGCAGATTGATTGTATTGCACTGTGCAGAGAAAAAGGACACTGATGCTGCATGAAAGCAGTTTTGTTAAGAGCTGGTCCAGTGCTGTAAAGTTTGGATCTGGATATCTGGTTCTCCTGAATAAAACTGAGGGGTTTTTTGGATCAGGATTTTGGTTTAGCTCAGAGATATCAGACACCAGCTGTGAAGTTCACATCTGGATCCTGTTGTCCCCGAAGTTCAGGAGTATTTGCATCTGGTGGGTTTATTGCTGAAGTTAACTGTCCAGACTACTATGTCTCCTAAAAGTCATGGCGCCAAGAAGAAAACAGGCCTATTTGGATTCTTCCAGTCTATTTCTGTATACCTGATTTAATCCCAGGGCTACTCATGTCAGGTGGAAAATGTACTATTATAGATATAGTCCAATTTGGCCTTGATACATCTGAATTGTCTCCAGTTTAAATTAGAATTTTACTTCACATCCGGAGATTCATCTTCTTTAGCTCTAAAGGGGCAAAACAATTCCTGACCCCTTAGAGAAGATAACTGGGAAAGGCTGCAGAAGAAGATATGAAAAATTCAACTGATGTAATCTAAATTGAACCAATACTCCAGTCCTGATCTGTTCCTTATTCAGGCAGAGTAGGGAGTGGAGCACTTCAGAACAACCTTTTTCACAGCAGATATAGCACAGAAGCATCAGGCTGAGGAGACGCAAGTATTGCTAGAGTCCCCACTATCAATACAATATGCCTCTTAAAGAGTTAATTATTAAACTCAAAATTAATGTCCCAGTGAGGGCTATGAGGCCTTCCAGGTGCACATGCATTAGAATTACCTGCCTCCCTCCTTCCTCCATTTCCACCTCAGTGGCCCTTTTCTCCGTAGTTTATATTCCACTATTGGCTTCTTTGCTCCATCCTGCTCAGCTGCTAATATGTCATCACTGCCTAAATGCCAGTTCCTACCCTTACCCATAGGAGATACTCCAAGGTGCACAGGAAGGAAGGAGATGGATTGTGGATTTAGACAGAACTAAGACCTGCTGGTTTGTGGAAATATTGCATAAAGATGTTGTGTGTGTATTATAGGTGGAGCTGATAGCGCCACTGATTATTAAGGTTGCCCAACACTTCCTCTTTAAGTTTTCAATTGTTTTAAGTTGCTTATAAAAGCCTCAAAACTTTAAACTGTTTGCGCTGAAATTATCAATACCAGGTGTCTGCCTCAGGCTGATTTTTTTTTAAACTTCCAGCAATTCAACCATTTCCAAGAGTAAAGCTAGTGAAAAACACAATGTTTAACAAAATACTGGCAACCTATTCTTTGGGGAAGTTCTCACAACCTCATGCTTTGGAGCAGGGACTTGAAATATGGCAAGGGTGGCCTCTGTGTCATAGATGTGCCTTTTGCAATCCCTGTGAAAATCTGGCCAGATTTGTGCAAGTTATAAGCCTATAAAATTCACAGTTTGCATAAACTCAGCAGATGTGCTAGAGCTTTGCAGCTAAATTTCCCAAAGATTCTGTTCGCACTGAGCATGCAATAGCCCCAGGTTGCCGGGGGCTGAGCAGAACTTTCTCTGCACCTGCAGCTCTGGATGGCTGCAGACCCTGCACAGGACCTGAGAATAGGGAGCCACTTTTTTCTGTGCTCTCCTTAATCCTGCTGCTGACACGCAGGTAACATGGAAGAGGAAGCTGCCTGATTTGAAAGAAGAGGGCACAAGAACAGGATCTGGGGGAGGGAGCAGACTGGCACCAGGGGCCTGGACACACAATTGGGACTGGAGGCTGGCGGGGAGGTGCAGAAAGGGAAACAGAGACTGGAAGTTGGAGTGGGGGGAGAGAGAGAAAACTCTGTGCCCATCAGAGCACACTCCCCTCCAGAACCTGGAATGGTACCCAATATTCCCGAGTCTCGCCATTGCTCTGCTGTCTCAAACCTCTGTGAAATGTGCTGGCAAAATGTCTCATCTCCTCCTAGAGATGGTCCACATAGACCATGACAACAGTAATGGCTCAGTCTCGTTCCCCTGAACAACAAGACCCTAAAGATGCACCTAAAGAATCTAGACCTGCCTATGTTACCATCATAAGATAGAGACGCATGTAGACTGTTGTTTTAAAATCCTTTTTTTCACTAAAGGTTTGTTCCAACTGTTGAAACTAACAACACATTGGTTTAAGAAGACTGTCTGATCACTGTATACACCACAGATCACAGACCTTATTAAAGAAAAACTGCAGGTAACTGAACTCAGTCGGATCAGCAGAGTGGATACACAATCACAAGTGAGAAAATGGTGACATTCCACCCTGATAGAGATAGTATAAAGTATGTAATCTACTGGTGCAAGAATATGGAGCATTATTTACAACTTCCAAGTTAATAAGATTTTAATTAGATTTAATAAGATTGTTGTTATTCACTGCAAATGGCTTCTTGAGTCCAGCTCTTCATATAGACTTATACAACAAAAAAGACATCCACCCCAAGCTCTGGGCTCCCTCATCAACAGCTTTAAAAATACACATTTAAGTAAACAAACTTCCTTACATACACCCAAATCACAACATTATAAGAGAAGATCTGTAATGAACAAACAAGAGCAGAGACATAAAAAAAACTCATAACTCAGTGCAGTGTCTTCAACAAATTTCTCTGAATCAACAATGGGAATCACTCATGGTGCAAGAAATAACTGATCAACCAGGGAGCAAGTTAGGCACAGACTTGTGTATAGTGGAAATGAAGTATTGCTCATGCTAGTTTATTCCTATGTGGATTATTGGGAAATCAATTCCTTACATACAACAGTTGCCTCTTTCATTTTATGCTGCAAGCTCAGCTTGTCCGACATAGAATTGCAGAGATTCTGGATCTCAGTTTACCTGTTGGGAATTTGCATTGGTTGCAGCATTATCAGAATTTGAGCAGACATCTCCACATCAAAGCAGAAGCAACTGTAAAGATTGCCAAGAAGGCCTATTGAGATAATGAAGACCCATGAACGATGATACTGGACTGAAGCAATACATCAACAGATGGCATGGGCAGCAGCCCAGTTCAGTGTCCCTATCATACTACACAGATTCTGCTGCCACAATATGATGCTCAAGAATATGTAGCATAATTCCCGGGTTTTGCAGGACCCTGTGAAACGTGCCATTAGCACTGCAAATGGCCACTTGTGTGCAGTCCTTTACATAGAGCTAGTAACAACAATAACCCAGCAATGACAAAGAAAGAAAAACCTGTAATTTCAATTTTCTAGTACAGTGCATTTCAACCTTTTTTCATTTGCAGACCACTAAAAAAAAATCTCAAATGGAGGCGTTGGACCACTTTGGAAATCTAAAAACCATTGTCCTAATAAACTCTCCGCCACCATTATTACCCAGCTAGGGAGAAGGAAATGTCTTGTTTCATGTTTATACAGCACAGACCATAATGGAATCCTGATCCTGATTTGGGCCACTGGTTGGTGCTGCAATATAAATAAATAATGGAAAAGATAAAAATGTTACAATGATTACATGGACAGTAAGTGTAAAGATATTCTGTGCACATTTCTGTGTACTAGTGGTACACATTCTCATAAGGCACTGAAATACACAGACTGGAATGGCTACAAAAAGGCTGATTGATTAATACTGAAAGTTGATATTGAGAGATCATGAAAACACTTTGACTCTTATTCTGAATATTTAGCAGTTTTACGCTTGTCAGCTTTATGGAGCCAGTTCTGATTTACACTTGTGTAAGTCAGAGCAAAATCAGACCTCCTATTTGAGTAATATATAGGGCATTCATTCTGCAAACGTGCCCTGTATGTACTGTACCAATTGAAACTGCAGCACCTATTTAAAAAATCTATACATCTAGGGTTTTATTCATTTTCAGCTGAGAACAGCAGCAATGACCTCAGCAGAGCGCATTAGTCATCAGCTGCAAGTTAATGGCCCTCAGCTGCATCATGGCCCATCAAACTCCTCCCAGCTAGTCATTAATTTGCAGGAAATGCCTTATGCCACAATCATTATCGCCTCTGACTTTTAATATATGCTAACTGTACATATTTCACTAACAGAATTTTAAAACTCCTTTAGGGCCATTCTGATCTATGAAAAGTACACTGTATGCATTGCGAAGAGATATACCAATTCTCTCCCTTCCTTTGATGCAAGTTCCCCTTCAAGTTTCTTGGGTAAATAAGACAAGATTTATAACCAACCTTTTTAAATTTTTTATACAAATTTTTAAAATTTTGAATTGCAAGATATGCTCAAAAACAACAGTGAAGACACTTTCTATTTTAACAGTATTGCCAGTCACCAAAATTGAAAATCATGAGTCAGACCCCAATAAATTATGAGATGGAGGGTGGCTGGTTGTTTTGTTTGTTTTTTTTAAAGATTATATTGTGGATATTGGTCTGTCTTGATTTTTTAAATCGCCCCCTCCCCCGCACATCCATAAAGGAAGAGAGAGCTAATTAGTGTTGTCAACTCTCCCAGATTTGTTGAGTAAAGTGCTTTTGGCGCCTGTTGCAGGAAACCTCATGGGCTGCCAGATAGTATGGAGCTTCCAGCTTCTCCCCATCCCCAAAATTCTAATTAGTTCTGTGTCCCCTCAACCTCACATCTGTCCATTCATCCCCTGCCCAGCAATTAATTCTCTCCTCCACTTCCCACATCAGATCTGCCTCTACCTTCACACTCGCACCCCCACCCTGCCTGCAGCTCCTGGGGTTCTTCACACTCATCTCCCAGGCCTGGGGGACAACTGCTGTGGTGTCCTCCTTCTCAGGCCTGATGTTGCAGAAATGGAGAGGAGAGGAGAGAAAGGGCAGAGCAGAACTGACTCACTGTTCAGAGGAAAGGAGGAGAGAGCGGAACAACCTTAAGCAACCAGGCTCTTTCTGTTCCCTCCTCTCCTCCTGGGAGAATAATGTTGGCTCCTTAGTGGTGTGGGAGCTGAGATCAGCTGGCTGCCTACAGCAGCTTTGATTGGCGGATCTTCCCCAGGAAATGGGCAAGTGGGGAAGGCACTTTTCTTCTCCCTCTTCCAGGCCTAGCATTGGCTGCAGATATAGCGGGGCAGGGCTAGCAGAGCCCATAGACACTCTAATTCTTTTAGTTCTGGCTTTGTCAGCTTTATCACATTAATTTCTTCTTCAGTGGGAAACTGACCTGCGAGGCCCAGAAAACTTCTACTGCTCAAAGGGAAAGTGAGTTTTAGCAAATTTGTGGCTTTGGGCCACTCATAATTATTTCATAGGTTATCAGTGTTCATATTTCATAGGTTTATCAATGTTCCATTGTAATTTGACAACAGTTAAAATATCCACAAAGTAAAGCACTACTACACCGAGATTAGTCCAAACCAACAGTTAACAATGGGAGCCAAACAATAGTGAAGAAATAAATGTATGCATAAGTAGCTACCAGCACATAGATAAGGGTGATAGTGGAGAACAATAAGAGCAATATTAGAGAAAGAAGAAAGAAAGGTCTTACAAAGATTATACGATACATTTGTTAGCACCATGGCTAGGCATTGTACAGTATATAGAAGATAGCATTGAGTGTGCTCTTTGGGATGGGGCTAACACATTATTAATTTCTACCCAATATACCTGTTTCTTTCATGGACAGCTTTACTGGTATTTTATTCATTTAGAACCAGAGCCAAGACCTATTGAAATCAATGGAATCAATCCACTGACTTCAGTGAGCTTACTATTTGGCCATTACCTCCCTCGTTTCAAATTGTGACTTATGGAACAGCTGTTGTTTAAAATGTTAATCTATTTCTTTTCCTAGACTTCTGTATATGATCAAAATGAATGTTCAAAGCATCTATTCTCTGCTCTGATTTTTCATTTTTGTATGTAATTGGTTATTTGGATTTTTAATATCGCATACTCACAGGAGCATTCTGAGCCAAGACGTACAATTTATGATTATTTTCAGATGATATGTTTTCCCCCAAAACAGTGTCTCTTACTTTGAATATAAAATTTTCCTGTGACAACAAAACAGTTCATAAGAAGCGGTGGTTTTTAATTATCATTGGTTTCAAAAGTTAAGTATATATCAAGAGCTGCAAACAGGGAGATGAGCACTGAGTTGGGATATATTCAAATAAAGGGTGGAAATGCCTTAAATGACTGCAGCTTCTAAGAATAGCCAAGGTAGACAAAGGTCTAACTGATCATCATTAGGTTCCTGGCTCTAAGAAGGAAGTCCTCTATCCCATCATATTTCACAATACACAGAGAGCCATTACTGACTCCCTCAGGAAGCCCTAGGTGTGCTAAAAGTATTTTAAACCAGCTTATTAAGATGGTAGTTAAGTGGTTCACAGGACCTTACTCTCAGTTCTTCAAGATGTGAGGTGGGGGCAGGGAGAGGATGATGGCTGTCAAATTAAAAGGAAGTATAAAGGAGGTACACTGACACATCCTGGGTAGTGAGTATGAACGAGAGAGAGAGAGAGAAAGTGAGTCTAAGCATGGGTCTTTGAGAGTTCTGAATTTATGTTTGATCTTTCTCTGTATCAAAAGCTTCCTGCCTAACAGCTACAGTTGTGGAGTGACTCCATATCTGCTCCATGCCCACCCTATCCAAGTCTTCTTGGCCACCCTATCCATAGTGAAGGGTAGCATGCTGACTGGTCCCTAGAACTCAACTCTGGGACCTTAGACTGGGTCTCTGCACACAGAATTCCCATTAACTTAAACAGGGAGTCCTCATACAGTACATTACAGATATATGTCAATATCCAAGTTGAGAGCTACTCTGAGCATTGGAATGGAGAAATATGTCCATAAGCATGTTTCCTGCACCAGTGACATGTACACTTTAGTCTAAGATCACCTTTGTGTGTGAGAAATTCTGGATGTCACATCAAGGGAGGCAGTGGGCATGTCTAAACAGCATTATGGAGTAAGTCTCCAAGCCCTGGTCAATGGATTTGGGATAGCAGGGCTCACACTAGCATGACCAAGGCAGGCAGCTGAAAATAATCCTTAATTTTTTTTTTATTTTATTTTAATGTTTTATTTCATGTCCTAATGCTTTATAGGTTTTGGATGCTTCTGGATATCTTCATATTGCATTAGTTAGATTGTAAAGCTCCTTGGGGTCTTTGCATTTTGTGTTTGTACCACACCTACCACAATGCAGTTCTGGTCCATGACTGGGACTCCTTGGCACTACTATGATGCATATAAATAATAATGCATTAGGCATCATCCACTTATTCCTTCAGGGTGAACGCACACACGGTCACATCACAATCTCATACCCAGAGGTTTTGCCAGAATAAAGACTCTGTCAACCCTTTGTAAAAGGGAATTTGCAATGGGATATAGGATGGAATCCTTCTCTTCTCCCACTTCAGGGTGGGTGCAAGACAGCTGCTCCTTGACAGCTTCTGCAGCCCATGGGCTGTGGCAGTGGCTACTCAAATACATGGTTTTGGTTGTGACAAAGCCACCTCTGAATGAGGTACCACTGTGTGAGGAGGGTGAAATGCCCTGGTGAAGCAGCAAAACCCCCAATCGATTGCACAGGGCAGCTCGCCAAGGAATGATTTCAGGATAGCTCTGAAATCAGGCTGCTGAAAAGAACTCCAGACTGCCTAGGCTCCAGCATGTCTCTGTGTTCAGCTTCCAATATAGCTGTCCAACAAAAGGGCCCAAGATACTATCTGTTCAAGTGCGTAATGAAACTCATATTTGCGTTTCAGAAGAGGTCGACAAGTGTCAGGGGCAGAGAATGCTGCTGCATTGCCTCTTCTGTTTTTAACCAGCTCACATCCCTGTTTACCTCACAAAATGACGCACGTTCCTGCTGCTCAGCTCCGCTCATCTGGAAACCAAAGGCTCCTTCAAGATAAAATAAATTGTTCCTGTGGCAGTGCCAAGGGGGTGATTTAATACAGTTTGGAGAGTTCTCAATTCAATTTCACACCCCCATGATTGTACTAATCCTCTTCCCCCCACCTAACAAACCCACTGTGGCTTAGTTTTCTTCTTTACAAGAGTACGAGCTGATACAGTAGAAAAGCAGAAGAACTTTAATGTCTGAAGCATTCCAAGATTCCAGACACTATGCAGAGTACTGTAACCTTGATAACATTATTTCAAGTGTGGCAAACTACCTGGCCAAGTGCACAGTACCTGGAACAGGCTTGTTAGTCCTGCTGCTAGCACTACGAAACATGCAGTGTTCTATATAGCTGGCGTTCATGGCTCTCCAGGCTCCCTGGCTGAATACTGTGTTACATTGCATTCCTTGGTTCTACTACTAGAAGATCCCTTATGCTGAGAAGGGGAAAGGTGAGTACGAGTCTGTGGTGGAGCTAATGCACCCCCAGAATTCAAGTTAGTAACCTTGTTTTTTGCCTTACGGAGTCCTCCATAGGTTACAATTGTGAAGAAGCACCTTGAAAAATCAAGCTAAGCATCAAAGCAGGAGAAAAAGTGCTCGAGGGCTGTCCTTGTCAAATGAGCATCCTTTCTGGTGCAAGTCCAAACCATAATGGCTAGATAATGTGTGCTGTAAATGCTGAGTGGCATTTCAATGTATCTCCCTATCCTCATTCAACAACGTACCTATTATAGCGCTGGCTGTGGATCCAGCTCTGCTGCTGGAAGAATGTGAATCCAACTAATAAAAGCTTGTCGAACAACTTGTAACACAAGGAAGTACTGCCCTCCCCCACTTACATAGCCTGTTTTGAGATGAGAAATCAAAAGACTTCTATTATCCTAATCAACAAACAGTTAAGGAAGAAAGAAACTGGCTTCTTAGCAGCCAGGATCTCACTTGATCAAAACAGCAATAGTTGGCTTCCTCTGAAAAAATAAGGCCAGGAAAAGTAATAGGTGGAGGAAGAATCCTGAGACAACTTTAGGTAAGAAACCAGAGTTATTGAACACAATCCTATCTATTATGAGAAACCATATAAAAGATCTTCAGATTCATAACGCTAAAGCCTGGGAGAAGAACTAGAATAACAATAATATTTTGTAGTTCTATAATGCTGTTCATGTCAGTGAGCTTCATAAAACTTAAATTTAGCTTCACAGGTTCAAGGTCTTGGTCCTTATCTTTAAAGTACTCCATCAGTTGGGCCAAGGATAACTAAAAGGTCACCGAAAGTTCTGAGACAACAACCATGATCAACAATTATGCTCCTCTGGCAAAATGGAACTCTCAACAATAAGGATGCATCTACACTGCAGTTAACTTAACCCCTTACAGGTAAACACTAATTCTAGGCTACTTCACACTTATGACAAACACCCACGGCTGGCCAATGCCAGATGACTCGGGTTTGCTGGACTTGGGCTACAGGGCTGTTTAACTGTGATGTAGATGTTTGGGCTCGGGCTGGAGCCCTAGCTCTGAGTCCTTCCCCCTTCACAGCATCCCTATTGATGTCAGTAATGCTGGACTGGGCCTATGAGAATGAAATGATAAATACAGGAAGGAAACATGATCAAAAGGAAACTGCAAGCAGAAGAATGGTGTTTTGTGCTGCCCTACTATTTTATAACCTCACTAGGAGCTGTAATGTTATAAAACCACCGTAAATACATGCTATTCATTTTGAGGCTTTGTCATTCCATTTGGACAAGAAAGAAACTATGAAAAAACAAGGAACAATTTAAAAAGAAAAGCTTGGCTTGCTCATTCCTGATTTACTGTTCCACCCGACGTGATCAACATTTGTAGCAATTCAGCAGTTTTTTCCATCACAGTCTTGGGTGAAATGCCCAACTGTACAACTGCAAATATCTGCACCAGCAGAATTAAAAAAAGATACTGCCTATCTGCCTGAATTTTGAAAGGCCAAACCAAAAACACACTGAAAGTTACACTCTGCAAAGTCAGACAGTAAAGGGAATTGGTCTGCTGTCTTATACTGATACTATTTACTACTACAGCTCTTTTTCTAGTTGGATCCCACAAAACTTTACAAACATTAATTAATCCCCACAAATGCTCCACTGAGGTAGGTAAAAGAGAACACCTTACCTGTCAAGATATGCCAGGATGAGAGACACACTACAAATATTAAGAGAACTGGGACTGACTAAAAGCAAGGTATCAGACTCTTTGGGAGCCACAGTCACGTTAGCGGAGGTACAAACAGTACTGCCCAGGCTAAGACTGTCACTTCCTTTCCCTCAGCATTTACAGTTCAACCACAGCAGAAGAGCTTCTCATAAATAGACACAAAGTCACCTCATTGCCCTCTGTCAGTTCCCTCTTTAAAACTTTCCTTTGTCATAATAACTTCAAGAGGCTAGATAACGGTTAAGCACTTGGTGTGCTGCGACCACTGCCTATCATGCTGAATAGTATTCTCTCATGGCTTCCTTATGCTCCCAACTCTGTATCCATTTGTTATGTCCTCTTATACTTAGATTGCAAGCTCTTCTGGGCAAGAACTGTCTTTTGTTCTGTGTCTGTACAACCCCTAGCACAATGAGTTCTATGATTGGGGCTCCTAGATGCAATATAAATAAATCATCATAATCAAATAACAAATACATAAGTAATAAATAAATAACCAAATTAACGCGCAACTCTCCAGAGAAGGTGAGAAGGTGAGTGATTTATTATAACATATCTAGAAAGGACAAACATTGCAAGTACATTCTAAACACAACTGGAAACAGCATAAACTAATTTCACATATGGTTAGGATAAGGCATCCCTGATCAAAAAGCAAATATTGGGAAGGGAGGGGTGGAAAAGAATTCCACCCTTTTCCAAAAGGTGGAAAAGAAATAAGAGATGGAACAAAACAGTCATCTTCCCTGTGCCTTAAGCACAATAGATTTTGCTCTGCTGGTAACTCTTATGAGATACAGAGCTCTTTTTAGATCCAAGTCCTGAAATCCTTGGGCCTGTTTCTCCTCTCACATCAATAAGGTGTAGATCCAGGATAACTCCATGAAAGTCAATTGGATTACATCAATGCAATACAACTGCAAGATTAGAATTAGCTCCTTGTGAGGGAATGTTTATCCCACACTAGCCTAGAAGGGGTTAAATGAGCCTGAGAAGGGACCAATTAACTGGATAGGCTATAGCTAAGGGGAATTAGGTGGTTTAAGTAAGCCCCTGAATGATGGAGTGACATCGTGTGCAGCGACCAGCAGAAAAGGGTGTTGGACCTAGAAAGAGTTAATCGCCAGAGCAACGAGGAGGAGGCACCTTAGCGGTGAGTGTACCCTGTTACACTCCTCTATCTTCCTCCTCACCACAACAGAATTTACATCCAGGCCCCATTCCAACAAAGTATTTAAACACATGGTAAATGTGAAGATTTGAAGTCAATGGAACTGCTCATGCTTAAAATTAAGCACACGCTTAAGTGCTATGATGAATGGGTGCCATACTGAATTCAATAGAACTTCTGCCTAAGTAGGGATTGAATAAGGATGTTGGGATCCAACCATTTGTGAGAGCTAGACCCATGACAACATAACTTATATTTCTGTGATTTGACAGTGTTTCAGAGGAAAATTACACATAATGCCTTCAGCAAGAACAATTTTCCATTGTTTTATTAAATGTTTTAGGCTTTTTCTAAACTACACTGTTTTTTCCTATGTTAAAAGAGTGATACAAATGGGAAAAATTAACATGGAAAAAGAGAACAGGGTTCAATGAACAGCTTGAAAGTGGGTGTGAAATATAACTAAAAGGGCAAAAGCTAGAAGCGATGCATGTAGCAAAATAACAGACTCCCTTATAATGAAGTTTCCCGTAGACCTACTGACTACTGTTTATTGATATGCCAAAGTAAACTGATATAAGATACATGTGAAGAAGCTAGCCAGAAGATGCAAGGCAGATGTAAATTAAAATTTGGGTGGCCTAGTTTAATTTACATATTACTAAACTGTCCTGGTTGCTTTTCTTACTGTACTTCTCTCTTCTACTCTCTCAGTGTGTGAGTTACACTAACACAGACTGCTCTATAGGGTTTGTTTAGAACAGGGAAAGTAGTTGAGATTACAGTGGGATTAATCTACCTCACCCTCTTTCACTATCAAAAGAAACCAACACTCAGTGGGTCACATTCAGAAGTGACATGTCTGAGTCAGGGACATCTTGGTGCCAACTGGCAGAGGACACAGGGGATGCGTAGAGTTACACAGAGATCCCCTGGATCAGATATTTACCTAATAGTTCACCAAAGGGCAGCATGTGAGGTCTCTCTTGAGAACCAGTAGCCCACTGGATATCATAATCATTGTAAAATATCTTTATGGAGAATATTTAAGGAGTTCTGTGTCTATAATTAAAATTATGCTTTTGAGGTCTTGCAGTTAAGGTAGATCATTAGGAGACACACCTCATGCCTGAGGGGATCATCTCTGAGGTCACAGACACCTACTTCCCTATCACGCCTTTACGTATCGTCTGCCGCACACTTCAGGCCTGTTTACATACTGAGCTGGGGCGAATGGAGAGATTGCGCATAAGAGGTAGAAACAGACAGCAGTGGGTGTCCAGTCTATGAATAAAGACAAAGGACTGGTCTACCACAGCAAAGAGACACAATGAATTTTTCACCTCGGAGGCAAACTGACAGCATGCCTGTCTCATTAAAGAAGGGTCACGCCCTGCCTGGCTATAAAGCGCTGCAAGGATTTTGGATGCACAATACTTTATTAGACACAAGAGTATCTCATTAATTAAGTCTACACTGTATGTTATGATTTTATTTTATATGCAGCCATTTGTTTCCAATACTCCAACTTGAATCTCTGTATGGTGTTAAATAAACTTACCCTTGATTTTGCTCTAAACCAATCGAAGTGCTGAGGTAAGCGGAGCAGTGAGCTGAGATGGAACTGGTAAGCTGGGTGTCCTGCTTCTTTGGAAGTGTTGGATCAGTGAATATTGCAAATGTCCAATGGACCTGGGTTACATACTTCAGGGGACGCTCGGAGGTTGCTGCGCACCTAATGCTAACCTGCAAAGTGAGAGCAAAGCCTGTGTAGGCTGACAGGGGAGGACTTGTGTTGCCAGTGGCCAATGGAGTTGGCAAGCTGACCCTCAGGAGGCACAAAGGCGGCTTCCTAATGTTAAGGGCAGGGGATAGCGAGATGCCTCACAACCTAGGATACCCCCAGGAAGCGTCACAACATGTAAGGCAGCTAAGTGTATACAAGCTACACACTGATAGTGTGGGTAGGAGCCTAAGTGAGAAAGTACATGTACAGAAGTGCAGCAGGAGTCTAAGTCAGAAAAACATATAAACTGAGGGAGCTGGAAGAAGGCAGAAGTTACACCAACCTGAGATTCTGTCTAGACTTATTTAGACTCATCTCTGAATCTGGCTCAGGGTCTTTTTTGACATTATTTTATTTATGCTCCTAAATAAAGAGCTGATGGTTGAATCCTGCACTTCTATGGGAGCTTAACCTGACTTATTGAATGAGTGAAGACTGAAAGCTCTGGTCCAAAACGACATCTGCCAAGTACCTTTGTGAAGCTTTGAATCAATTTCAGACACTGAAGAGTGACACCAGTCCTTGCGCTGCTCTAGAAATATGTGAATTATGAATTCATTGGCCCATTTTTCTCTCTCCAATTTCTTGCCTCAGTCTGGGCTGCAGGTAATCAGCTGACATTTCTAACAGGTGTGGAGGGGGAGGGGGGCAAGATGTTTCTGAAAAGTAAACAGATTTGCAATACTAAAGTGCAGTCTACATGGGTTCCCTTTCCAACACTGAAGCCCTTGACACATTCCTAGTGGAAACACACAGAAAAACTAGGAAAAAATTAAATAAATCGTTCCAGTGTGGCCTGGCCAAAACTGCAGCCAGAAAATTAAAATGTTAAGTGACTTATTCATTGCCCATTCTCTGCTCCGCTGATGGACTGTCACAAGGGTGTGAAAACACTGAGCAAAACTGTTCTTGATACGAGCAGTAGAACCTGCCTTCACAAGAGAAGGAATCAAGATGATTCTGCTCGATGCTGGGAAGAAAGGTCACATACATTATGGTCCAAATTCCACCATTAGATATGTGGGGTGCTAAAATTAATGTGCATGTGTTTTCAAAGGCTGGATCTGGGCCTTCGACATATGAATCTTACTTTGCTTTTCAGAACAATCTTGTCTCCATTCATAAAGAGTGTCAAAAGGTAACCTATGGTCAAAGGCTGTCACTAAAAAGGTACAAAATGAAGGATGCAGTCCCCAGTGGCCCTTTGATTCCTACATAAAAATCCACACACAACTGTACTTCTATTTTAGTATTAATCAACATAAAAAGGAGGAGGATTTGATATTTATATGGATAACAAGAACATCCAGAGTTATAGTTAAAATTTTAAAAACCCATGAGTTCTACGAAAATTACAAACACTCATGTTTCAGTGCATAAGCCAATCACCAGAGGTTAAGAAGAAACTTTTCCTGTGGCCATGTTACTCCATAATTGCCTATAACAGACAATTCTGGCACCTTCCTCTCAACAGGACACTGGATTAGATGGACGATGGGTCTGATCCAGTTTGGCAATTCCGAAATTTTAGATTAGATAGATGGGGGAGAGGCAGAAATCGCCAAGCTTTTCTTTTTCTTCAATTTGGCAAGCAATGGTACACATCTCTGAAGAAAGCTAAAGCTCGTGAACACGTGCCATTTCCAAGACAAATGGCTAATTTCCATTTGGCAGAGATTTTGTTTTTGAAACACAAGAATGGGAAAGAACAATAATTCTGTTTTATAGCTAAAAACCTTGCCGTTTTTCGAAACATCTTTTTCATTTACTAATGGTGGGAAAAAGTATCAATCATCAGCAAATCACAATGAAAATGATGTTATTAGATTGGACCTATTTAGTACAGTGAACCCTTAGTAGAAGCTTGTATCTAATGCTATTACAGAAATCACTGATAGGGAGGCAGGGATGTCTCGTTGTTGGAGAGGTAATTGGGTGACCACAAAGTTGGGCTTTGTTCCTGTGCATGAATTACTCACTGTGTGACCTTTCATGGCCACATTTACAAAGATATTTAGGCATCCAAAGAGGCAGATAGGTGTCTGGTGAGATTTACAAAGATGCATAAATGAGTTAGACACCCAGTGAAAGTCAGTGTTGCCTAATGGCAAAAGCTGGTGCCTAATCCGCATAGGTGCTTTTTATAAATGCCAGTAGGTGCCGATTTACATTTTTAGGGGGCTATGTACTTTTGTAAATTCATCTCTTAAAAGTCCAATTCTGCAACATTTTATTCTATATGAGTAATCCCACTGAAATCAATGGCACTACTTATCTGAGTACAATTTTGCAGGAATAGAGTGATATAAAAGCGAATGAGACCACCTCCTTTGACTTCAATGGGTTTTGGATCAGACCATGCTAACGATCATTCACAAAATGAAGGGTTTGCGGAAACAGGCCATTTGCTCTCTGTGCTTTAGCTTTTTCCCTGCTGTAAAATGGGGATAATACTTACCTACTCATCTGGAATTACTGCTTGTAAAGTTCTTTGCTCTTTCGCAGAAACTGTAATCATGGTGGCAGGAATAACAACTAAATTATCTTGGTCTTTTTGGTTATAATGTAATTTTAAACAATAATTAAATGCCTGTTACTAAATGTTGATAGTCAGCTCATGTAACATTTTATAATCTGAATAGTGGTATTAACATTAATGGCATCCATGCCATGGATTGATTTATTAAAATGTATTATTTATATTATAGTAATATGTAGGAACCCCAATCAAGGATCAGCATCAAAGCACTGTATAAACAAGTACGGTACCAAAAAGGATAGTCTCTGCTGCAGATTACTCACGATCTACAAGTCACACAGGACATAAGAGGTGGACTAAACAAACAAACAGAGTGAGATGGGGCAGGATGATGGGGCAACGATAAAACTAACACATTTTAGCAGAAACAGAAGGCAGGTGCCATTTTGGTATTCAATGATTTGTAAAAGATATAGTAACCTATGGTTTGTCAAGCCAAAAATAACAATCTGGGCAGTTTGTTTAGCAGAGCCAGAAGAGGAAACTGATATATACAACTACATCATAACTAGGTATGATAGATTCCAGCTAAAAGTAAGGCAGATCACCATATGCTATGCTTCTTACAGACGAGGAAGACCTCATTCTTGAGCTCAAGATAGAGTATCTGTAGTTCCCAGGATTTCAAAGCAACAGATTAGTACCAGTCTGTAACCATTAGTAGCTACATACTGTATATGTGCATGTACAATCTGTGGGCATGTGTAAATAAAATATAAACACACACCCCTACCTCTTTAGCTTCTCCATGCCTATACCAGTCAACACTCTTCCCGTTCCCAAAGTAAATACTCTTAGTCTTCTCTGTCTGAAATCCTCCTCCTATCAGTGATAATCATTTGTGCCCTTCTACTCTGCCTTTGGAACTGAATGAACCATGAACCAAAACTGCACACACTATTTAAGCAGAGAATATATTATGAATGTCCATAATGGCATTATAATGTTTTCCATATTATTCCCTATTCTATGCCTAATGCAGCCAAGCTTCTTATTTGTTTTTATGACTGATGCTGCACACTGAGCAGAAATCTTCATTCAGGTGTGCCCAGTGACACCACAATCTTTCTCCTGAGAGACACAAGTAATTTGGGAACCAGCAGACGACATGCATGTAACTTAAATCATTGCTGTTGATGAAATGTATCAGTCTAGAAGTGACAAAGAGTCCTGTGGCACCTTAAAGACTAACTAAAATTTTAGAGCATAAGCTTTCGTGGGCTAATACCCACTTCGTCGG
>ML677333.1:1318457-1391850 GCA_007922305.1 Dermatemys mawii
ACAAATATTAATTGAACTGGCCACACAGCATTCAGATATGGTAGGGAAACATTACCAGCTCCATTTAGAAATAAGTGTACTGACATAGCTATATTAAGTTGTTATTAGTGCAAAAGTAATGCCCCCAAATGTAGCAAGCACCGTTCATACATCTGGGAAGTTCCTGCCCTTAAGAGTTTACAATCTAGAATATTTTAATATGGCTAAATGTATAAACCTAGGAAGAATGTAGGGCATACTTACAGGATGGGGAACTCTATCCTGGAAAGCAGTGATTGACAAATATTTGGGGGTCAGGGAGCATAACCAGCTGAAAATGTCACTCCTAGTGCGACGCTGTGGCCAAACGAGATCTGGCAGGATAATTGTGCATCCATGTTAACAAAATAAATTGTTGAAGAGCTTTGGTGTGAAGATGCACTTAATTCTGCAGTCACACAGAGACTCCAAGTCAGTTAGAAAGCTGTGGAGTCAAGTCTCCCCCTAACCCTTATTGTGCAGTCGGATTCTGACATGTGCTTGTTTTGACTGCTCTCAGCTACACACATTATGGGTTCTCTGCTACTTCAAGCATTTTTCAGGGTGATGTGATGGTCATCGCAGACTGCAATGTCTCTTCAGACACTGTTAGTTGAGCAAAACAGCTGACTCCTTGTCTCATGAAAAGACCTTACTGGGTACAGGAGACTGTGTGCAGCTGAAATAGCAGACACTCAGCTGAACATACTGCAATTGTGCTGCTAAGAGGACTGGAATCCAGAGTGGCAGTTACAGAGTTTCATTGTTCCTTGTGCTACTCTAACACTGTTCCAAAGCTGAGGATGTTTTGAAAAGTTAGAAGAGTTTTTTGGAAAACAAAAAAAGAAAATGAAATTGAAAGTGAGAAAAACACAAAAACTCAGACGCTTAGACTTTAAGGCCAGAAGGGACCATCATGATGAAAGTTAAGATTCTGTCATGGGTGTTTTTAGTAAAAGTCATGGACAGGTCACTGGGGCAATAAACAAAAATTCATCGAAGCCTGAGACCCATCCATGACTTTTACTAAAAATACCCGTTGGGGAACGAACAGTCAGTCTTGTGGGGGCAGATCCTGGCAGCGGATCCCGCCCTGCCGCTGCTCCTGTGGCAGGGGCTGACAACTGCTGCTCAAGCCCCGGAGGTTGATGCAGCTCCAGGGCTGCTGTTCCGGTAGCAGTGGCTAGCCACCGGCATGCTGCTCTGCTCTGGTCCCACTGCTATTCTTGGGCAGGAGCTTATAGCTGCTCCAGCCTTGCCACTGTGTCTGGCTGAAGCTGAAGTAGTCATGGAGGTCCTGGAAAGTCAGAGAATCTGTGACCTCCTTAATCATCATCATGTAGTCCAGGGGTCTCAAACATGCAGCTCACGGGCCGCATGCGGCCCACCAAGCCCTTCCCTGCGGCTCGCGATGCTCCCCTTACCCGCCCGCCAAACTCCCCCCCCGGCCCCCGGCCAACCCCCCCCGGGCCCCCCCCGCCCCCCCCCGCAGTCCCCCCGCCCCTCCCCCAAGCTCCCTGCGCCCCCCCGCCAAGCTCCCCGTGGGGCCCCCCCTGCTCCCCCATGTGCTTCTCTCCCGTGCTGCTGCTTCCCGCTGCTCTGCTTACCGCCAGGCAATTCTCTGGTGGCTTAGCGGTTTCTGGGAGGGAGGGGCCAGGAGTGAGAAGCCTCATGCACAGGGGAGGAGAGGGAGAAAGGGATGGGAATTTGAGAAAGGGGTTGGACTAGGGGTGGGGAGGGGGCAGAGTTGGGGTGGGAACTTTGATGAAGGGGTTGAACTAGGGGAGGACAGGGGGCAGAGTTGGGGTGGGAACTTTGTGGAAGGGGTTGGAAGGGGACAGGAAAGGGGTTGGAAGAGGCGGAGCAAGAGTGGAGTGTGAGTGCAGCCCAGTCCAGGAGGGTGCTGTAATAGAAGTAAATCTAAGATCCTGTTTGGTTCTTTGAGTGAGGTGCATTATTAAGTGAATATATTTTATTAAAACTGCTTGGAAATGACTTCATCAAAAAAAAGTACATTCATGGAAGAAGAGAGAGTTTTCCAAGACAAATGGGAGAATTTATTTTTTTTCACAGAGGTAAAAGATAAAATTCAATGCCTTATTTGTCAGCAAACGATTGCTGTTCCCAAGGAGTATAACGTGTGTCGGCACTACGACTCGATGCACCGTGAAAAATATTTTTTACTATACTTTTCTATCGTTGTATGTGTAACATTGAGACTGAGCATGAGGCTCAGATTTGTTAGGTGATGGAGTAGTTCACCCAAGGCAGGGGTCTCAAACATGTGACCTGCGGGGTTATTTTCTGTGGCTAGCCAAGCTCCCCATGGCCCTTCTCTCCCCCCACTTAATTTCCTGCAGCCGCCAAGCTCCCCGTGCCCCTGCCTCCTCCCTGCCTACCTCCAGGCGCTTAGCACTTTCCAGGAGGAAGGGGGAAGGAGCAGGGAGCTGTGCGCTCAGGGGAGGAGGCGGGGCAGTGGTGGGACCTCATGGAAGTGGTGGGGTGGGGGAGGGGCTAGGGGCAGCGAGGGGGGCGTGTCAGTGATGCGGCCCTCGAGCCAATGAACTAGTCCTCATGTGGCCCTCGTGGTCATTTGAGTTTGAGACCCCTGATCTAGTCTGACCTCCTGCACATTATCTCACCCACCCACTCCTATAATAGACCAGTAACCTCTGGCTGAGTTACTGAAGCCTTCAAATCACCATTTAAAGACTTCAAGTTACATCAGTCATTGTATTGTCTTCTATTGCAAACCAAAATAATAAAATAAACTTAAAAATTTGGTGGGAGTGGTTGTGAAAGATTTCAGTGTTGAAATGCAGCTATTTTTCATCAAATAAAATTTCAAAAAAAGAAATTTCCACCTCCTTTTAGCTGTAGATTGTACCCAACTTCTCTTGTACCCAGCAAAGTTGCAAGCAATGTAATGGAAACCAACTGAGTTACACCAGCATAAAGCTAGAGTAGCAGAGTGGTGAATCAGGCCTTGTATCGTATGTATATTCCTCTGAAATGGAGCCAGTGCCATACTTGTGAAAAGTTAGAGTAGCAAAAGGGGGAAAAGGGGGAAGAAGGGAAGGGGCCTGAACATTCAAGAATTTGAAATTTTTAATTTTTTTAAAGTTCCGTTCCAGACTCTGCAAAATGGAAGTGTCAAAATTTCAATTCTGATTGCAAAATTGTTCTCCCATTTCTTGACCAGCACTAGCTAAAAGAGCTGGCACATAGGTGATGGTTTCAATAGAGCTACACCAGCAAAATAACGGGAACAAAGCTGTGGTGAAACATGGCCATTGAGTATCCAACTGCAATATAGAGCTGCTTAATTGGAGGATGAGAGTATTTATATCCTTGATTAGTCTAGCCACCTAGTTCATCTAAAAAGAGTGGAGACAAAATTAGCCCAGTCCTAATTAACCATCAGAGTAGGTAAGTGTGACATAGCCCAACAAGAAACTAAGTACCTTGACTATGTAGAAAATGATACAGTAAAACCAGAGTGGCTAAGGCAGAGACAATTAATGTAGTGCCCACTCCTTCCCTAAAAGGGTGATTAATAATTTAGGAGATAAATGGGGTATTATTAGTTCTTCATCCATACCTACTCCAAACTTGCTACACCCCTCATACATCTGATTTGGGGGAGAGAAAAATGGATAAGTTAGGTGGAATGAGACTTCCGACAGAACATTGCTGCCTTACAGGATAAGACCTGCAATGATTCCTACAAAGAGGATACGGCACATCAGTGCATCCTCTGAACCATGTGGTTGTGTTCTGGGGCCTCCATTTTTGACCTCTGAAGTATCACAACTCTGCCATATGAAATGCATTGATGCAATAACATGCCAACCAGAACTCAATAACACGTCAGCTCTATGGTGTGACTCAGTGCTAACACCATTTACCTTGCGCTCCAGGGCCTGAACATGTTCACATCAAAGAGCTGCTTTGTAACAGCCTGGGAACTACAGTTTGAAGGGACAGTTCTGTCCTGACATCCAGTACCCTGGGACTGTCCTGCATTAAAGTGTCTCTCTGCTGGCAGAGTTGCAAGCCCAAATTTATTTCAAAAGCTGGGCTAGACAGTGCTTCGTGGAAGCACTCCAGGCCTACAACGGTTTTGACTCACAAAATTTTCATGAAAACTCATTGAGTTCTAAGGCACTCTTCTCTCTCTTATAGAGCTTGGGCTAATGTCTCCAGGATAATGAGATGGAACCAAGGAAGGATTGTCTTGTGGTTAAGACACTACACTGGGATGCAGAAGATCTAGTGTGTAATGACTCTTCCACACACTTGCTCTGTGGCCTGGAGCAAGACAATCAATTTCTCCAGGCCTCAGTTCCCTTTTTGTACAATGGGACTAAAGATATCTCCCTGCCTCACCAAGACGTGACTATACATCCACAAACATTGAAAGTGCTTAGCTCCTACAGAGGAGGGGACCTACAGCTACATAGATAGAATTATCTTCAGCAAACCAGAATCATCAACTCAAACTGCTGCAGCTGAAAAACCTTCCATGTTTCCAAGAGTCACCAATAACTCAAAGACAATGCAGATATGCAGTTAAATGCATCAAGATGACACTGGTGCTGTGAGAAGTTGCTCTGTGGCCCACGGAAACCAAGTGGAGCAGGGTCAAAGGACACGGAAATGCTGACCAAACTCAATCTGAAGTCTGAAGCAGCAGTAGAAGCTGGAAATCACCCTCACAGCTGCATCATTATTGCAAGGGAGCAGGGATGGAAAGGGAAGGGAAGAGAAGTTCATTTAGCTGAGCCAGAGGGAAAAAAAATGGAATATAGAATCTTTTGTAGGGCAACTGGTCTCAGAAGACAGTTGAGCTGCCTGTGCATCAAACGGCCAAAGGGGGAGTCCAGGGTGTGTCATACTATGGAGCTGAGACCCAAGAATGAGAATCCAGTCAGTATTATATTTTTACTGAGGAAGTACAACAGACACCCTATAAGTCTCAAAAGTTTCCCTTGGAAAATTCCATTGGCTGAAGGATTGTTTTGACAAACACATCAACCAAACGAGTGAGGGTAATTCTGAGTAACATCCTAAGCACATGGTCAGGACAATGGTTTTTTGTTTGTTTGTTTGTTCAGTTTGTTGAGGGAAAAAACAATGCCTGAGAACAGCCAGGCACAGAGAGAGCAATTTAAGGCTTAAACAGAATTGGTTGTTGGAGCTCCATGAGTTGTGTGCTCGCTAACTGAGTTAGAAGCTGTGCTAGGACTTTACTATCTAATTATAACTCTGTTCTTATGTATGAATACTACAAACAGACAAGGGTAAAAGTACTCCATGTCTATATCCATCTATTTCTCTCCCAGAAAGAAAACATTCATTGCTTGGTGTCATTTTGCACTCCATATGTTTTATGGAAATATGTTTATGAGTGTGAATATGATGTAACTGGAATATACTTTATGCAAAAGATCTCTTGTAAGGTATCATGACAAAGATTATAACCTACTGAATATATTCCTCTTATTTGTATGCATGTATCATTCTTGTACCTGAAGCTAGAAATATGAAGTATAACTCTGAGGTCCAACTGTAATTATGCAAACTGTGGGCCATTAATGGTGGTTTAGAATCTTGATGGCTCCCATTGACTAGGACAATTGGTTGTAAATGGTTTATTTACCTTCATGCCTTCCTGTGTATGTGTGGGCCAACTCAGGAAGAATGGAGACTAGAGGCTTTACAGTGACATGTGACCATGTCACCTGATAATGAAATCCATCTTGAATCTGGTACTTTTCCATTTAGCAAAAGGGGTGGGGAACCCAGATATACCCAATATCCCCACCTTCCGCCAAAGCTATGAAAGGGGATGGAACGGGACAAAAGGGTCTGCCAGTCATGAGAAAACCTCTGCTTACCACCTAAGATGCCTGCTGGAACTAACAAGGACTGTACCAGGGAAAGGATTGGGCCCAGACTAGGAAGAAGTCTAGTCTGTGAAAGAAGCTTATTGGGACATCTCTGAGGGTGAGACATTCCCTGTAATCAGTTTCTTAATGTATTAGGCTTATACTTGAGTGGTTTTGCTTTATTTTGCTTGGTGACTTACTTTGTTCTGTTATTACTTGAAACCACTTAAATCCTACTTTAAATACTTAATAAATCCAGAGTAAGTGATTAATAACGGGGGGGGGGGAGCAAACAGCTGTGCATCTTTCTCTATCAGTGATACAGAGGATGAACAATTTACAAATTTACTCTGTATAAGCTTTATATGGAGTAAAATTGATTTTTGGAGGGTTTTGATCCCATTGGAAGCTGGGTGTCTGGGTACTGGAAACAGGTAACCCGCTGAGCCTCTATGGCATGAGCTAAAAGCTAACTTGCTGTTAGCTAAGGCTGTAGTGCAGACTCATTTACTCTCTCTCTCTCATTCTCTAAGTGGCCTCAGTATCACTAGATGGGACACAACACCACACCCAGGAAGTCCCCAGTTCAGACAGCTGGGGTCTGTTGGTGTTATAAATGGGAGCTCGTCTGGGATATCAACTGGGAAGTCTCTGAAGTTCGGGATGTGCTTCCTTGGCTAGGGAAAGTATGTAACCCACCCACCTTCTGTGTCCCATCTTGTGGCACCGAGACCAAAGAAAGAGAGAGTGAGAGAGAAAGAGAGATTAATGAGTTTGCTCTACAGCCTTAGCTAACAGCCAGTTGGCTTTTAGCTCATGTGGCTCATGCACTAAGCTCCAACTGGGGTTGTCAGCGTTACATAAAAACCTTACTTCCTTGGACTAATACTGTATTTTCTAGCAACACATTCTAGCATCCTATTGATCTTCTGTACTCTGACTATAAATTGCTCATTGTCTAATTATCACTCTTAAAAGAGAATTCTCCTGTATGACTTTTAATAGAAAGGCGGATTGGGGGAGAAAATAAAACTCTCAGACTTGTTCTTAACTTCACATTTGTTCCATTGTTTCTATGACACAGCTGAGATACATCAACAGAATGGCTTAACAGTGCTAAGCATAATGCACCTGATGTTCACAGATGCTTCATTACCTGTAGCTCTCATTGATTTCAATTACAACAATGAATGCCCATATCGTTCATGCCAGGCACAGTGTGAACACATGCAAGTGATTCTACATGTCTTAAAACCTACTGAAGCTAAACTTAGAGAGAGTCTAGTCACATCACTATTCCAAACAGCTTAACATTGTGACTGAACCCGTTCCTTCTTTGGAGGCTCTTTACCATGGAGTTCTGTAGCCTTTTCACAATGGTCACCTGCAGAAGGACAACGCTGGAAAGGGAAACATGCAGCGTCCAAAAGAGCTACATCATAGGTGCCTCACAGTGTTTCATCCTGTGCTAGCAGCAGGCACCCCCAACCCATACTGCCACATGACTGGCTAAGAGTCTGGCTTACCACAGGAACTGAAATAACGTGTCAGAGCCTGAAGCACTAGTAGTAGCCTTGTCGTTTTCTGGGGCTCCTAAGAAACATGCACAAAGTTCTGGGCTAACAGTCGCCTTCCACTTATACAATCTTTCCCACACACAGAAGGTAGCTGATTATTTAGGAGGTTGAACATTTATGTTTATTTTGTACCTCTTTATGTTTACAACATATAACAAGCTGGCAACTGGGATTTTATACCGAGAACCAGAGCCCAGATTACCCAGCCTGTAAACTTATGTAAAACATTTATCTTTACAACTCTCTTATTTTAAGTTGAACTCTAGCATCTTGCTTGTATGTGCAAATGAAATCTTCTCCACAACCTCTCTCCCCAAAGTGATCCTGCTTTTAAAACATGAACAGATGCTGACCAGATCGCTTTCCAAATCAAGAGGCTTCCTCCCCTCACCTTTGTTATTTATTCTACTTAATCAAGTAGTATATAAGAATAGATAACAGGCATGTACACATTTCCTCAAGCTGAGCTATTGCACTTATATTCAATTCACAGATGATTTCAATGTAGTAATTATATTTCTGCTTGATTTCTAATTATGCCAATGAGAAAACCACTATCGGACATAAAAGCACTCTAAAGAGAAATCTTAAAATGGCACTGCAATTCTCATGTTATTTAGTATTTTTCTTAAAATGCCATCTCCTGGAGACATGCGATTATGTGACCATCTCAGAAATGCTTACAAAAACACAGACTCCACTACTGTGGAGCAAAATCTGAAAACATGAACTCTAAAGGCTCAAGAACCAGAAGACAAAGATACAAAATGTATTATTATATACTAATCTCATGATTTTTAAAACCACCTCATAGAGTTTGGGACCTGATTTATAATTTTTTCATTGCTTGGGATTGACAATATGAAAATGAGCAGTAATACTCTTCCCTTCTAGAATGCCTTTCCCTTGGCCATCTCAAACCTCTTTAAAAACATTAAGCCTCCCAGCATTCCTATGAGTTAGTCAGTTTCACAACTGGAGAAAGTGAGGAACAGAGAAATTAAGTGACCTGCTCAAGGTTGCCAAACAGATCAGTCTTAGGGGAGAACCGCTATCACTGTCTTTGCACTCCCTGAATGTCACAAGTCTAGAAGTAGTGTCAGACTGCTAGACTTTCCAAAGGGAGACCAGCAAGGGAAGGGCAGAACTATGGCCTGAACCCCTCCATGCTTGCATCCAGTAATGAACTATGAACACCATACTCTGTCTAAATGCAGAGAGCACACCTGGCTCCAATGTGCATTAGCCCAAAGTCCCCAGAGCCAGTCAGAATAGTTCTCGCACTATTGCATGGCTCCTCTTTGCATCCTCCAAGTGCATACTATGGGTTAACAATGCCCATCCTGCATATATGGCTGAGCTTTTTCTATCAATCATTAAGATACCTTCCATATGTACCATATATCTGTAGTACACACAGTAGGCTCATAATCCTTTATCATTAATACTTATTATTTGTATTGTGTGGTGCCTAGAGACTTCAATCAGGGATCAGGCCCCATTATGCTAGGTGCTGTACACAGAAGGAATGAAGAGATTCCCAGCCCTTAAGAGGTCACAGACTAAGAATCTCTCATTTGTAACTTTAAAAACCCCATTAATTTTGCAACAGGGAAACTTGCATCAGGGAAATGGTAACATCTGCATTAGCCTAATCTGCTCTCTGAAATGTCACATTTATTATTCAGAGGACCAATTTATACAAAACAAAGGGGACAGGTGATTTAAACCTGTGATTGGACAGCTTAGTCTATTCACCATCGCTCTCTGGGCCTCAATTCAACTCTCTAACTGTGGGTTTAAATGAAATGAGATGGGCTAAATTGACAGCAGCCAATGTCCATTGAATGAAATAGGAGTCTTATTGCTCAAACTTTCCACACTGCTCTGGAAGATTGACTCCTAAATGACTGCTAGCCCATATTGCAAAACCTAATGAACTACCATATACCTTATAAGAAAAGTGTCATCCACTAGTATGTTCAAGTTATTACTGAGATAACATGCCTTTCAGATACTGAGAGAGAGGGTTCTCTAAAGTCCCAGGGTTCCCTAAAGTCCCAGGGTTCAAGTAAACAGCAATACAATAGCAGGCAAACAAAAAAAACGTGCATCTGAACAGACTGATACATAATCCCTTCCCCTCTCAATTGCTGAATTGTGGATCCATGATGATACTACTCACACTGAGTCTAATCCAGCTGCTACTGAATTCAATAGGAGTCTTTCTATTCACTTTTATAGGAGCTGGATTGGGTGCTGTCATTTTTGTAGTATAAACAGGCTCTAAAATAGCACCATAATTTTATTGCATAATCTGTATTCATAATAAAAAGCTGTAAGGTGTTAAAAAGCACAGTTCACTGTCTTGTGAGTCCCTGTGAATACTTCTTAAAATTCCAAACTTCAGATCTATGATGTTTTTAGATGAACAAGCATAAACACAATCAAACACGTCCGTATGCACTGCACCAATTCAACTACAGGAAGCATGTCAGCAGTGGCATGAGTGTTGTCAAGTACACCTGAAATACACACCAGCAACTAGACTTTTTGAATCTGTTTGCAAACTGTAGTAAAGCTACTGCATTTTTTTAAAAAAAAGGACAGCCTTTTGAATTTAACAGCCTCGTGCTGATATCCCATGAGCATCTGTACAAAATGCACACAGTAGCATCTGAGCGCAGATTAACAGAGCAATACAATGTTAAACAAACAGCACAGTCTTCTGGAAAATGACTAAGGGCCAAATTCTCAATCTTTTACTCACACTGGTGAGCAGTTACTCACACAAGTACACACCATTTACTTCCGTGGGACTACTCATGTGGGTAATTAGAGGAATGGGTTCAAATTCTTGCCCTAAATTAGCACAGACCCTTCCTTTGTCCTCCTCCACCTTCTAAAACTGGAGGGATAGTGCACTGTATTCAGTTGTTTGTATCTGTGTCCTCTAAATAAGATGCTGCATCTCACTGCATTTTACCTCTGAGCTCTGTGAGATGATTTGTGAAAGTCACACTTACAATTCCTCTTTCAAAACTTAATTTGTTGGGGTTCTCTTTTGGTAATATAAGAATAAATGAAAAAGATAATCAGTTTCATCAGGGAGCAATTACCCATGACTATTTGACAACTACTGCAGAAAATCAAGGATGACGAGTATAGCATATTAAGCTTTAGAATCAAGCACTGGTTTCAAGTCATTCATATTATACATAAGTTGCCCAGCTTTTTACATATAGCTACATTGTTGATGCACCAAAAATACTTGCTACACATTTTAATAAATTGTAATATTTGATTTGACTCTAAAAAAGGAATCATGAAGATCACAATAAATTGCTGCTACTCAATTGTGTGAAAAAAACTGAGCCATTTAAACCTAGAACACAAACGAATACACTGTTTCCATACCTGAATTGTCAAGCAGAAATTGGTATTTATGACAGCTCAGAGCTACGAAATGACATTGGATTAAAAATACCTTTGAGGAATTAAAAATGAGTCATTTTTGTTACCAAGATGAAACATGCAGACTTCAGTTATGCAACATTTTTCCTGTATCATTAAACGGTACATAGAAGGCTGTTCTGTTAGCGTATCAAAACCTAATGAAAAGCAATCATCAGTCTCTCTCATTTGCTTTAATTAAGATATCCATGCACGGCATGTGTTTTTACTAGAATTTCATCTGCCTACTTCTTTTAAACTGCTATACACCAACTTCTACTACTCTCAAGGATCTCACAAGAAGGATCTGTAACAAACGGATTGCAGCTGCATACCTTAACCTCTTGATTGGTAAAAATCTCCACATCCACCACACAGGCAACCAGAGTGGAGACATCACAGTCCATGCTACGGGCTGGCATCCCCCCCCTTGTACACCAAGAGTTAGGCAGCCTCAGAGTTATGAATGATTAGAAAGCTGGTTCAGTACGGCTACTGAACAGTCCAAAATTCTGCTTTCAGGGCTGATGACAGCCGTAAGCCTCTGAAGCAGACTCTTTGCACTGAACTGAGTCGCTCCTTGCTTCTGCCTAGTGCACCCACCAACTGAGCAGGCACAGCCTAGTAACAGCACTATTCCATCTCTCATAGCAATGACATCACCACAAAGACTGACATAAGCTAAATCTATTATTTTTTCAACGCTTTTATCTCCGGGCAGCGCTGTGGATCAAATTGAACATGATTATGTACTAAGTCTCAACTCGGACTGAATCAATTCGGGCAGAATTCGCTGGCAACTGAGTCATAGCTGTTGTTTCAGCTGAGTGCTTATGCTGGCAAAAAAAGATCTCCTGACACTGAAAGCTCCACTCTGTCTGAAAATTAATTCAGCATTTAAAGCAGTCGAACATGGGGATGGAAGATTTTATTTACTCTACCTTACAAATAAAAAGGGGTGGGGGGAGGGAAATGAGGAAGCTGAGGCTTTTGTTATTGTACTGCTTATGCTAATATTCTGATGCAGATTTTTTTTTTTTTTAAATGGCTGCATGTTTGTATTGGAAAAGCCACAGAATACAATCCAGTGGAGTGGAAGGTGGCCCAGCCACCTTGCAAGTGGTGATCTGCACATAGCAAGACCAGATCCAGTATCTGTACACACAGGTGGCAATAACTAAAACCAGATATTTGTAAGGGCCAGCTGTATGTGAATGGGAATTTGGCACGCTTGTCAAAAAACAGCTGGAAGGAGAAACACCCACTTCAAACCAGGACTCTTCATTGGACCACCACTATTATCTTACTCATCCTTACAGCTATTCATTAATGAACATACAGGGGCAGATCTTCACCTGGTGTAAGTCAGTTTAACCGAGGGTGAACAGATCACAACAGTAAAATATCAGGACACACTGGGGTGCCGTCAGCCCCACTCATAGTCCACCCCCACTCGACCCAGGCTCCGCCCCCACTCTGCCACAGGTCCTACCCACTCCCCGCTCAGCCCCACCACCACACCCCTCCTTACCCTCTGGCCTGCCGCATCCCTCCTCAGTCCCCCACACACTGCTCGCCTCCTCTCACCTCCTCCCACCTGCCACTCATCTCTTCACTCCCCTGCCAGAAACCCCCGTGCCCGCCCAGAGAACCCCCACTGGCTCGTCACTCGCCTCTTCACTCCCCGCCCCCTGCTGGCTCGCCTCTTTGCCGCCCGCCCACCCGCCGCAGGCTGGCCACTCACCTCTTCACTGCCCACCCACCGACCCGCCGCTGGCTGGCCGCTCGCCTCTTCACCACCCACCCACTAGCCGCTGGCTTGCCGTTCGCCTCTTCACCATCTGCCCACCCACCGCTGGCTTGCCGCTCGCCTCTTTGCCGCCCGCCCACCGCTGGCTGGCCACTTGCTTCTTTGCCGCCCGCCCGCCGCTGGCTGGTCGCTTGCCTCTTTGCCGCCCGCCCGCCGCTGGCTCGCTGCTTGCCTCTTCACCACCCACCCACCCGCCACTGGCTCGCTGCCTGCCTCTTCGCCGCCCACCCACCCGCCACTGGCTCATCGCTCGCCTCTTCACCACCCACCCGCCCGCCAGCCACTGGCTCGCCCCACCCCACCGCTCACCGACTCACCTCTCCTGCTCACCTCCTCATCTGATTATCAGGATAATTGGAGTCCTGATCATATATTGGTCGGGATGCAGGAGAAAGGCTAAATATTGGGACATCTGGTCACCCTAGTTTAACCTCTTTGAGTTCAGTGAAGGAAAGCCGATTTACCCCTTGTCGGGAGGAGGGGTGGGGGGCGAGGTAAAGTCCGAACCTGGCAGCACTGCCAAGGGGGGTGGGTCTGAGCTGTAATACCCATTGGCGAGAATCAACAGCCAGGGGTAAGGGAACCCAGGCCCTCCCTGCACCTCCAGGTTCCAGCCTAGGTCCATGTGAATAATAGCTCAAATATGTGACCTAGATGCAGGGTGCCCCTACGCCTGTTCCCTGGGCTGCTTCTTACCCTGGCTTTGGTTCCTCAGTCAGTGGCATTGGTTTGGGGATGCCCCCTGGAGCTGTCTCTGGTCCCACTCCCGAGGAACTTCCTCTATCAACTGTGGCCTGTTCCCAGCATCTGTGGAGTGAAGGGCCTATGGAGGCTCGGCAGTGGGAACTGGTCTCAGCTTTGTAGAGCCCCGATGATTTCTTTGCAGGAGTGCAGGGCACGACTGCTCCCCTGCTCTGTCTGTCCAGACTGAGTTGAGCTGCTCCCTTTTGAGCCATGCCTCCAATGTGAGCCTAGCCAGGAGGTGCGGCTGGGTAGGGCCTTCAGGGCCCAGAGCTGTTCTTTAACTCTCAGCATACATCCCATCACACACCTGCAGAATATCTAGCACAACAGGGTCCATGATTAGAGCTTCTAGTCAATCCAGTAAAACAAATAAATAGACTAACACCTTGTTGATGTAAGATATAAATGATAACTAATCCCATAGTTTGTGGCAATATTTCAAATTGATTTTTTGTTCCCGAGGTTTTTATATTAAAGGATGGGTAACGTTTCATATTTACGTTGATCCATAAATAACATCCACTGCTGGCATGTCTGCTCAATTGAAACAGTTTTTGTTTTAAGCCTAAAGGCAAGATTCCAGGATAAATCAGGTTCACACACACAAAGTCAAAGACATTCCAAATTAAAACACATTTTGGGGACAATAAATAGTTCTGCACCAAAACGCTGGATTTGAATACCTGCAACAAACTGTCACCCTAAGTCCGTCCAATCCAGTATCCTGTCCCTTACAGGGCCAGCACCAGATACTGTACAAAAAATCCCACAGGAGTTAATTATAAAGTAACCTGCTCATAGCCCTGGTCTACACTATGAGGTTAGGTCGAATTTAGCCGCATTAGATCAATTTTATACTCAATGTATCTACAAAACCAACCCCATTCCATCAACATAAAGAGCTTTTAAAATCGACTTCTGTACTCCTCCCCAGCAAGGGGATTAGCACTAAAATCGACCTTGCTGGGTCAAATTTGGGGTAGTGTAGATGCAATTTGACGGTGTTGGCCTCTGGGAGCTATCCCAGAGTGCTCCAATGTGACCGCTCTGGACAGCACTTTCAACTCAGATGCACTAGCCAAGTACACAGGAAAAGCCCCAGGAACTTTTGAATTTAATTTCCTGTTTGGTCAGTGTGGCGAGCTCAGCAACACAGATGACCAGATAATCCCAGAATTGCAAACAAGCTCCAGCATGGACTGAACTGGAGACACTGGATCTGATTGCTGTATGGGGGAAAGAATCTATGCAGGCAGAACTCCATTCAAAAAGAAGAAATTCCAGTATATATGCCAAAATTACCCTGGGCATGTTGGATGGAGGCTACACCAGGGACACACAGCAGTGCCATGTGAAAATTAAGGAGCTCAGGCAAGCCTACCAAAAAAAAAAAAAAAAAGGAGGCAAACTGTCACTCCAGATCAGAGCCCCATACATGCCGCTACTATGATCAGCTGCATGGAATTCTGGGGTACGGTGACCTTCCCACTAACCCACCACTGTCTGTGGACACCTGCAAGGGGGGAGTCTCACGCAACAGAGAGGAGGATTTTGTGGATGAGGAAGAGGAGGAGGAGGAGAATGCACAGCAGGCAAGTGGAGAATCTGTTCTCCATGACAGCCAGGAACTTTTCATCACCCTGGAGCCAAATAACCTCCCAAGGTGGGTTCCTGGACCCTGAAGTCAGAGAAGGCACCTCTGGTGAGTACATCTTTGTAAATACACTATAAGCTTTAAAAGCAATTGTGTTTAATGTTTGATTTGCCCTCAAGACTTGGAATGTATTCGCGGCCATTACAGCAGCTGGAAAAGTCTGTCAATGTGTCTGGAGAGGGAGCAGGAATCCTCTAGGGACATCTCCATGAAGCTCTTCTGGAGGTACTCTGAAAGCCTTTGCAAAAGGTTTCTGGGGAGGGCTCCTCATTCCATCCATGGCAACGAATGGCCCTGGGTTTTGGTCTCATTCAAGCAACATTTGGTCTTTATCTCCCTGCATTAGAGAGGGGAATATCATTCATGGTCACCTGATTGAAATAGGGGAATTTGAGGGAACAGTCAGGAGCCCATTCACACTGACATGTTTGCATTTGGCTGGCTAAAAGATATCATCCCTGATAATAGCCATACGGTGGGATGGGAAGTGAGTTATGCTGCACATCCACCCAAAAACTGATGCCCCTCCTTTTAAATGGCCAACCCAACAGGCATTGCTTACTATGGGAAAGAAGGGTGCCGCAGTTGAAGCCATTCCTACATGTTAATGAAGGCGGAAGAAGCCAACTCCGCATACTCTTTGGCTCACCATGGCTGCCTGCAAACCGAATTCTGTTGCCCAACCATATATGATGTCTCACACCATACTGGCAGGCACTCAATATAAAAGGCAAAATGCGACCTTGTACCTCAAGCAATTCACTGCTGTCTGCTGTGAATTGCTTGATTCACTGTGAAAGCGTCTGCCTTTCATTCTCAGAAATAGATCTTCTTAAATTCTACTCTCCCTTTTTTTCCTCCCACAGGTGCAAACATTTCTATGCTTCCCCATCATCTCTGTCCCAGAGATTATCACAGATTAGAAGGCAAAACAAATGCATTTGTGATGACATATTTTCTGAGCTCATGCAGTCCTCCCATACTGATAGAGCACAGCTGAATGCGTGGAGGCATACAGTGGCAGAGTCCATGAAAGCATTAAGTGAGCGCGATGAGAAGAGGCAGAATGCGATGCTGAGGCTGATGATGGAGCAAACAGACATGCTCAGGTGTCTGCTGGAGAGGCAGGAAAGGCAGCAAGAGCACAAACTGCTGCTGCATCCCCTGTATAACTGCCTGCCCTCTTCCTCAAGTTCCATATCCTCCTCACCCTGACAACCAAGAATGCGGGGGAAGGAGAGGGGAGGCTCCAGGCACTCAGCCATTCCACTGCAGAGGATAGCCCAAGCAACAGAAGGCTGGCATTCAATAAGTTGTAATTCGTAGTGTGGCTTCAATAAGCAATGTGACCTTGTCCCTCCCTCCTCCCCCACCCCACCCAGGCTACCTGGTTAGTTATCTCCATTTTTTAAAATCAATTAATAAGGAGTGCACGGTTTAAAAACAATAGTGACTATTTCCTTTGCCAACTGTGATTGAAGGGGGAAAGGTGGTTGGCTTACAGGGAATTAAAGTCAACAAGGAGGCAGGTTTGCATCGAGGAGAAACACACACAATTGTCACACCATAGCCTGGCCAGTCATTAAACTGGTTTTCAAAGCTTCTTTGATGTGCAGCGTGCCTAACTGTGCTCTTCTAATCACTCTGGTGTCTGGCTGTGCAAATTCAACCACCAGGTGATTTGCCTCAACCTCCCACCCTGACATAAATGTCTCCCCTTTACTCCCACAGATATTATGGAGCACACAGCAAGTAGCAATAACAATGGGAATACTGGTTTCGCTGAGGTCTAACCTAATCTGCAAACAGCGCCAGCGAGCTTTTAAATATCCAAATGCACATTCTACCACCATTCTACACTTGCTCAGCCTATAGTTCAGCTGCTCCTTACCAATGTCCAGGCTGCCTGAGTATGGCTTCATGAGCCATGGGAGCAATGGGTAGGCTATAGGCATTTCAACATTCCCAACAGTAATTTTCTGGTCTGGGAAGTAAGTCCCTTCCTGCAGCTGTTCAAACAGCCCAGTGTTCCTGAAGATGTGAGCATCATGCACCTTTCCCAGCCATCCCACGCTGATGTTGGTGAAATGTCCCTTGTGATCCACCAGTGCTTGCAGTACCATTGAGAAGTACCCCTTGCAGTTTACGTACTGGTTGGCAAGGTGGTCCGGTGCCAACATAGGGATATGCGTTCCCTCTGTTGCCCTGCCACAGTTAGGGAACTCCATTGCAGCAAAGCCATCCACTATTACCTGCACATTTCCCAGAGTCACTACCCTTGAAAGCAGAAGGTTAGTGATTGTGTTGCCTACTTGGATCACCAGAGCAGCCCCCACAGTAGATCTGCCCAGTCCAAACTGATTCCTGACTGACCAGTAGCAGTCAGCGTTGCAAGCTTCCACAGAGCTATCACCACTCACTTCTCAACTGTCAGGGCTGCTCTCATCTTGGTATTCTTGCACTTTAGGGCAGGGGAATGTGACTCAAAGTTCCATGAAAGTGGCCTTACACATGCGAAAGTTTCACAGCCATTGGGAATCATCACATACCGGCAACACTGTGTAGTCCTGCCAGTCTGTGCTTGTTTGCCAGGCCCAGAATCAGTGTTCCACTGTATGAACCTGCTCCACTGCCGCCGTGATGTCACAACTGCCACACAGCATGCTTTCAGGAATGTCTGTGTCCATGTTCTCCTCACTATAGTCCTCCTGATGGCGTCTCCTAGACAGGTTCTGCATGTACTGCAGGATAATGTGTGAGGTGTTTACAATGCTCACAACAGCGGTAAGCTGAACGGGCTCCATGCTTGCAGTGCTATAGCGTCTGCATGGGTAATCCAGAAAAAAAGACGTGAAATGATTGTCCGCATTGCTTTCATGGAGGGAAGGAGAAAGGAAGGGGGAGACTGACAACATGTACCCAAAACCACCTGTGACAATGTTTTTGCCCCATCAGGCATTGGGAGCTAAACCAAGAATTCCAATGGGCAGCAGAGACTGTAGGAATTGTGGGATAGCTACCCACAGTGCACGACTCCAGGAGTCGATGCTAGCAACGATCTTGAGGATGCACTCTGCCAACTTAATGTGCTTTATAATCAACTGTATAAAATCGCTTCCTAAAAATCAACTTCTATAAAATTGATCCAATTTCGTAGTGTAGACGTATTTACAGATGAAGTTTCTTCCTGACCTGCACAGTTCATGGTTAGTTTATGCCCTGATGTAGAAGAATATAACCTTCTAAAATGTACCCTAATATAAGGAGGATGTCCTCACTGTTACAGTTATCCACTCCTTTTCGTAATTATTCTAAGCTCTTGTCCTCATCATTATTATCCTCTCTTATTTGTACCGTGATAGCGCTTGGGAGCCCCAGTCATGGAACATTGTGTTAGGTGCCAAACAAACACAGAACAAAAAGATGATCCCTACAACAAAGAATTTATAATCCAAGTATAAGGTCAAGAGAAAATGGGTGGATATAGAGAGAGACTGGGGAGCAGAAGGAAATGAATAAGACAATGTTAGACAATATGATTGGCAGCAGTCTCAGCACACCAGCAGTTTAACTGTTGTTGAGTTTTTTTATAGGAATCATGACAAAAGAGACTTTTACAAATGGACAACAGGGTAGCTTTGTGGATGTTTACAGGGAGCAACTTCCAGGCATGAGGGCAGCATGGCAGAAAGCACAAAGATGCTCACTGAAGGCTGGCATCACTGGTTGATCCCAGGAGGGAGTTGGCATTTTGCTAGCAAATGAGAGATGATAAGCAGAATAGGGATAAGCCACAGAGGGCCTTGTAAGTGAACCCAACTACCTTATCTTTAATGTGCTGGAAAAAGAAGAGCTAGAGGAGAGAGGCAAAGAGTGGTGACACAGTCAAAGCGACAGGCTTTAAATAAGATCTTTACAGGAGTACATTGAATAGATATGAGCAGGACAAGATTGGATTTGTCAAGGCTAGAGAAAAAGGATGTTGCAGTAATTGAGACATGAAATCATGACAGCCTGGAAAAGAATTTTAGATGTTTGGATGGATAAAAAACATATGAGAGAGATCTCTAGAGATATTATGCAAAAAAATAAGCAAGATTTAGCCTGGATGTGAGGTTCTAGAGAGAGGGCCAAGTTGAAGATAATGCCTAAGTTATGGATCTGAAGGACAGGAAGGACAGTGCATTAGCCATAACAAGCAAGAAAGGTGAGGGGGCAAGATCTTATGGAAATGAGTTCCACAGGTGATATGTTGTGTAATAAATTATTTCCTCTTAAAAGTTTTAAATTTGTTCCTTTCAGTTCCATAGAATGTCCTCTTGTTCTTCTATTATGAAAATCAGTAAATAGGAGTTCCAACTGACCTTCTCTATCCTGTTATTTATTTTTGTACTTCTATCATACCCTCATTATATGTATTGTCTCTAAACAGAACAGTCCCGGGAATTAACTCCCTCCTCATTTATTTTAATTTCTTGTCTCTTCTTGCCTATTCCTAACACAATCAAACATCTTACATGCTTTCTGAATACTGGTGCATATTGAAATGTTTTTACTGAGCTGTCTACAGCATCACCCAGCTTTTTTTTTTTTTCGGCCAAGTGGTTACATTAATATAAAACCCAGCAGGGTTTACCATGAGTAATTCAACTTACTTCTTCCAATGTGCATCACCTTGCATCTGTTACAACTAATTTTCGTCTTTCATCATGCTCTGCATTTATCCAAGCTTTGTTAGGCCTCTCTGAAATTCTTGTTACAGACTTGTCTGGTCTTAATTAACATAATTAATTCCAGATCATTAATGAATTTATTTCAGTTTGTAGAAGAATAAAAAAAAATATTGACCAATGGCTTGACAATATTTAGACTTCCACCACCAAACTCCCACAACCAACTATGGCCAGGTAACAGATGTTATAAGATTTCAGCCACTACTCATTTAACCCATAAACTCTCTAGATATCACACTTCTGCTATTCACAAGGGGATAAAGACATTTCTCAAGTTGGCTTTTCCCAAGCCACTGAAAGCTTTACAATGCAACATCTTAAATTCCATCTGGAAACCATGAGGCAGCCAATATAATTAAGTCAGTGGAGTTGCACCCTCTTACCAGATGCTGAATGAGTCCCTCAGTCATTTCTCCTACTTCCTTCCCAACATGTTTTGATTAGTCACTTAAAGGTTCCAATAAATATTTCTTTGCTTTGCCCGTCATAAAAATTGTGCACTGATGTAGATGGGCACCATGTGTGGATGCTTCAGGGGTGGAAGTTAAAAGAAACTGAGACCTCCTATGAAACTGGTCTGGGTAAGGACAGTCAAAAGATTTATGTTTTCATGAAGTCATCAAATGGTCTTTAAAACTTGCAGTGTTGCTGAACACCAAAACTCTAGGAGTCTGATTTCCCCACCACATACACCAGTGTGACTCCAATGACACTAATGGAGCCATTCCTGATTTATAGCAGAGTGAGAGAAGAATCATGGCCAAGCCTTCAAACAGAAGAACTCAGACATCAAGAAACAATGGAAGATCAGCTCTTTGGGACAGAGATCATCTCTTGGTCCTTGATCCATGCCTAGGGCTCTTAGGCACTATTGCTATACAAATAATAAATATGAAAAAATGATCACAGTTGCAATTAAACCACAAATTGATAAACATAAGCAGTGCTTAGAGGGCTTAAAATCTGAAACAGAAAACGGTTAGTGCCCTCAACTCTTATTGAAGTAAATGGGTGAAATCCTGAGGTCCTCAAACAAACTGTTCCTGATTTGGCGCTATGAGAATGGAAGGCATGCAGCATCTCTGAGGAGGTATCTGTGTCTTATCATATCCGGTTCTCAGTACCAATATCAGATGCACAATACCAGGGAACTGGAAATATCTGCTGTTGAGCATTCATGAAGAGGTGCAGTGGTGTCTCTCTCAGGATGTGAGAATAGTACACATTATGACGAATGGCGGTAATACTATGGTAGTGCCTACGAGCCCGCAGTCCTGGACCTGGACCTCATTTGCTAGGCATTCTACAAACACAAAACAATAAAATAGTCAGTGCCCCAGCTGTCCATCTGAGTTTTGAACGGAATCCCACAAATGGACCATGGAGTCTTTCAGATGTGTAGCAGAGCACATGGTTAAGGATTTTTTCCCCTCCCACTACCACTCACTCACTGCAAGGGACATGAGGGGACAGCAGAGCTTCATCAAGCTCCCTGGCTTTCTCGCACATAGGAATAGACTTTTCTAAATGATCTGTTGCTTTCCCCCCAAAAGTCCAGTCATCGTAAATATTAAAAATACCCTGGCTTTATCTAGATACAATAGGTAGTAGATATAAAAAGGCACTGTGTGTGTTATAAATGTTAAATGGCCCCGTCTTGTAATAACTTGTATACTGACGTGATAAATGAAGGGAGGGAGATAGCTCCCTTTTATGGACACCCAGCCAGCCAGTAGCTATAAAATCCCTCTGAGTAGCTGTTCTTTAGTTGCTCTACCTGTAAAGGGTTAAAAAGTCTCACTGTGATGCATAGCTAAAAGGAAGCGAATGGGCTTCTTGCCAAAAGAGCCAATGGGAAGGCTAGAACTTTTTAAAATTGAAACAAGACTACCCTTTTGTCTGTCTGTCTTGTTCTTGGGGAGAGGCATTCAGTGAGCAGTTATGCTGTGAGAAACTTGGGCAAGGTATGAAAAATCATCAGTATCATATCAAGAAACTACTCATCTAAAACCCCAGATAGTAAGTATACCAGGAAATGTCTAGAAAGATACAACTAGATTTATCCCTTTTATTTCTTTATGGCTTCTGGACTCCTCTGTGTTAACCCCAGAAGCTTTTGTTTTACTTGTAACCTTTAAGCTGGACCTCAAAAAACAATTATTGATGCTTAATTCTTGTAGCTGCTCTTTTTAAATCTAGCAATAGCCTAAGTTCCCAGATGTATTTTCTTCCCTTTGTTTCTTTAATAAAATGTACCTTTTTTTAAGAACAGAACTAGATTTCTGTGTCCTAAGAGGTTTTGTGCACATGTTGTTTAATTAGCTGATTTCCTTTGTTTTTCTTCTCAGCTCTTCCCCAGATGGGCGGGGGAGGGTGGGGGGGTAAAAGGGCTTGAGGGTACCCCATAGGAAAGAATTCCCAAGTGTGCCTTCCTAGGCTCTCAAAGGGGTTTTGCACTTGGGTGGTGGCAGCATCTACCAATCCAAGGTCAGAGAAAAGCTGTAACCTTAGGAGTTTAATACAAGCCTAGAGTGGCAAATATTAATTTTTAGAGTCCTTGCGGCCCCCACCTTCTGCACTTGAAGTGCCAGAATGGGGACTCATCTTTAACAGATGTACTGTTTATTGGTGAGCAATCTTGCTCTCAATTTCATTACTTTTCTTTTTTGTGCTATTCTTTCCTCATTATGGGCAAGGACATTTAACTGATTCTTCTTTGAAGTTGGCTTCATTCTTTAGGATCAAGATGTGGGGACAGTATCTTCTTGGCATCCATAAACACCTCTGAACCACTCTTGAGCCTTCCCCATACTAAAAGGATGGGTTCACTATTGGCTAAAACGCCACCCCAGAAACCCTGCCATATTCCCAAGCACAATGGACAATGAATGTTCCACATGGAATTATTCAATTAAATCTCTTTTTAGGTTGCTACAAGTGGATTCTAACTGCTGGGATGAGACCTTTTCCTAGGCCAAAAAGCTTCAAACCCAAACCCATTAGTCACTTTTCCAGGAATATAGAAAATGGCTAAAACCATAAAAAAATTAGGCCCTGGAAGAAACCATCTGTATGGGACTACTTTTGCTCTAAGTTTTGAAATATTATCAAGCTTGAACAAATTTCCAGAGGTGAGATACTTTTACAGGATCACCATCAATAAAGAAGACATCAAATAAAGCATCTTTGAATATTTTCAGTGATGCTAACTAGATAAATTGTACGTCAAATCCAAATCTTCTCCGGCTAGAATATATTAACTGGAATTTCATGGTAAGCAAGCAGCAGCTGTGTATCTGGCACCTACAATACCATCAATCTTTGCTAGCTGCGACTACCCCTCCATCCAAAGTTCCATTGAATTGTGGCTTGACAAGAACACTGCAAAAAGCCCTTCTCCGTTCCAACTCATTTTTAAACATAATCATGATGCTTTTTGAGTGTCTCAGCTAGAAATACTTGGTATTTCTAATCATTAAATTTCAAAACTTATAACAGGTTATAGAATTTTGACCAGGAAAAAAGAAAAAGCTTAGTCAATGCTAAAATGATCTCCTGAAATTGATAAGCTTTTGACTGCTGGAACAGTATAGCTTGCAAAATCCTTAGCTACACGGTGTCTTGGCTATCACTGAACTTTCGAAAGGGAACCTTTCTTTATGGAAAGAAATGTTTAGCTCTTTTGCAGGTCAGGAAATTTCTATTATGAGAGCATTTATAGCTCTCTAAACCTATTTTTAAGCTGGTGGGGTTGGGGAACAAGAGGAGAGGGGGAAAGGAATCTGGTAGTCCAAGATTACACACACACACACACAGAGAAGAGGTCCTCCATAAAACAGATGAGCAACAATCAGAAAATACAAATCTAGCCAAGATCAAAAAGTACTTTGGTGCTTAAATAAATGGCCATGTCCCTAGGACCACTGATTTTGCAGTCTCATTTAGGAATACAATTAGTTTTCAGCTCTGAGGCAGAGCTGTGCAATTACTTTTGTTAGTTATTTATACTGTAGTAGCACATGGGGTCAGTGTCACTTTGTGTTAGGGATTGCAACTATAGAACACAAGTCTCTTTATCCAAAATGTCATACTGAAAGGCCCCAATGCTGCAGATTACATGTCTATTTAACTTCACACACAAGTAAACTTCAGGACTTTGGGCGAGTCATTTTCCCACTCTGTGCCTCAGTTTCCCCATCTGGAACACAGGGATGATAATACTTCCCTACCTCCCAGATGTATAAGTTAGGCTTCTAACCTCAACCTATTGAGCATGTGCTATGTAGAAGTTCACTCTGCAATACCAAAACCACATAAAACTGAGGGGCTGCCTAAAGGTGAAGTGAAATAAAGATGAGACCTTGGTTTTATGGGAAACTGTGCCACATATGATACATATCACCTCAGGCAGACTCTCTCACTATCAGGGGGCTGTGAGAGTGGTTTACAAATCGAGGGAGTGGTATAAATGTGCTTTTAACAGCAACAGAATTAGAAAGATTTTGTATGAAAGGGTGGTCAAATGGGCTTCAGGAACTGGGGAGAGTGGGGGAAATGGGTGTTTTCAATCAATCAATCAGATAAGGCTGGAGAGCTAGGAATCTGCAGCAGGCCAGCAGAACGGAAAGGTTCTGGGTTGATGGTAGGCGAGACTGTTTAAAAGCAACATCTCCCAAAACATGGAGCACTATGTGGAAACACATAGGGTCCTCAAGACTAGAACCAGCCCTTACTGAAATCATGAAAAGAAATTAAACTGGTTATGTTCCTAAAAACCAGTGTTACTACAAGCCATGGATCTGAACGCCTAGAACTCTGTGTGCTCAAAATCCACATACAAACAGCCCCTCCGTCTCTTAGCTTCCAAGACCCCAGTTCAGGGTTCTTTTTAACCCCATGCAGTTAAAGACTGAAACAGCACTGGATACCCAGTGGACTGCATGTAAGATGTCACTAGGACCATCAGCTGCTGCAGGAGCAATCCAAAACCCTAAGGATATAAACTAGGAGTCACGGTAGGTAAAAAATGATTTCAGTTCACTTTGGGAGGATGCTTCTGGTTAAGGCACAGGACTGGACCTCAAGAGGCCTGAGTTCAAGTCTTGGCTATTCAAGTCTATTTGTTCAGTGCCTTATATTGCTTAGGACCTATGGACATTATTGTAATACACCTAACTAACAACAATTAATGTATTTATATATTTGTCACATTTAAATGTATTGATGAATTCTAGTTAATGATTTTTTTTTTAATATTTATTTAAAATCACTTCCTTTTACTTTTGCTTTCTTGTGGCTTTGTGTCAGCCTTATCCATTAAGGATATTTAACATGTCTTTTAATTTTCATTGTCATTTGACATGCTTTCCCAAAGCAGAATGCCCTTGACAGAGGTTGGAATACCAATGCTCTCAGCTGTGAGAGACCTTATCTTCAAACTGCAGCTCTGCACAGGATATGCAGGTGAGAGATTTAATGGCCCTTCTGAGAGACAACAGTGCTTACTGACAAGCCAGCAAAATCAAGCCAGCTCAAGGGAAAAAGATAAACTATCAAACAGGATGCAGTCAGACAGCAAATAACACCTAATGAATCAGTAAAACATTAAATACGATGCTTCATGTAGTCATTAATTCATTGCCCAAATATTTTAAAGGAGAAGGGGGATATGAGGGATTTATTTAGTTTCAGGAATTCTTAAATGCAGATTATTCACTTCTCTCACTGCATTCATGAAAAACAAATGGTTCTCACTTTACATTTAGCATCATCATTATCTACTCTCACCTCCATTCAAGGCAGGGGGAAATATCTGCCCAGTTAGAGAATTACAGATATAACAGCAGAGGTTCTAGATTAGTGTTCAGAGCACAAAGGGATATTAGATGACTTGGGAACGTGTAATGGAATATAAAGCTTTCTCAATGGCTCAGAAATGAGGTTTGAGGTTTCAGCCCAGTGCTAAGTGGAGAAGCATCCACATAACACAAACTGCTATCTGGATGACACTAAATAGCAGTGTTATTGGCAGTCTCAAAGATTCAAAGGTCAGAAGGGACCACTGTGGTCATCTAGGCTGATCTCCTATATAACAAAGGCCACAGGACTTCCCCCAAATTAATTTTCCACAGCAGATCTTTTAGAAAAACATCTAATCTTAGTTTTAAAATGGTCAGTGATGGACAATCCACCACGATCCTCGGGAAATGGTTCTAATGGTTAAATTACTCACCATTAAATCTTATGCCTTATTGACAGTCTGATTTTGTCTCACTTCAGCTTCCAACCACTGGATGTTATACCTTTCTCTGCTAGATTGAATAGCCCATTATTAAATATTTGTTCCCCCGTAGATACTTACAGACTGTAATCAAGTCATCCCTTAACCTTCTCTTTTTTAAAATAAATAGACTTAGCTCTTTGCATCTATCACTATAAGGCATGTTCTCTAATTCTCTAATCATTCTTGTGACTCTTCTCTGAACCCTCTCCAATTTATCAGCATCCTTCTTGAATTGTTACCACCACAATTGGACACAATATTCCAGGAGTAGTTGCACCACTGCCAAATATAAAGGTAAAACAACCTCTCTTCTCCTACTCATGATCCCCCCGTTTATGCATCCTAGGATCACATTAGGTCCTTTAGCCGGAGCATCGCACTAGGAGCTCATGTTCAGGTGATTATCCACCACAACCACCAAATCATTTTTGAGTGCCATTGCTTCCCAGGACAGAGTTTCCCATCCTGTAAGTATGGCCTACACTCTTTGTTCCTCGATGAATAAATTTTGCCATATTAAATTTGCTTTCACCCAGCTTGCCAAGTGATCAGATCACTCTGAATCAGTGACCTCTTATCTTCATTATTTACCGCCCTCCCAACTTTTGTCATCTGCAAACTTTATCAGGGATGATTTTATCTTTTTTTCCAGGTCATTGATGAGAATATTAAATAGCATAGGGCGAAGAACCAATCTCTGGGGGGCCCCTGGAAACTCTCAGCGACAGTTCCCCATTTACAATTACATTCTGAGACCTAGCAGTTAGGCACTTTTAATCCATTTAAGGTATGCCACGTTCATTTGATATCTTTCTATTTTTTTTTAATCAAAGTGTTGTTAGGTACCAAATCAAATGCTTTACAGAAGCCTAAGTACAAATCTAATAAGAGAGGCCAAGGACTAAGCAGGTTCAGGGCTAGGTGCATCTGTGTCGCCTGTCCTGATCTCTCTGACTGCACACCCCTCAGGTTTTAGGCCTGTTGGCTGCACTTGTTCTGGAATGAAATACAGCAATTCTCCTACTCTTAGGCTGAGGCTGGGGCTACCACACCCTGTGTGCCAAACATGATTGTTCAGCTGCAAATCTTCCCTTCAGGAGCAGTGACGGGTGGTGAATACAGTGACCCAAAACAGCCTTACCCAAACAAAGTGTTGTTTATTCTCAACAGAAAGAAAAGAAATTATAACAAAAGAAAAAGGCATCTAATCTGCATGCTTATCTGTTTTATCTCAGACACCAGTCTCTGCAGACTCAGAGTCAGGGCAGGTCAACACTAAACGCTGCACCAGTGCAGCTATGCCACTAGAGCTTAAGTGAAGATACTCCTACACCGAGAGTGTTGTTAATCTACCACCCCAGGAGGCAGTCACTACACCAACAGAAGACGCTCTCTCGTCAACATAGCGCTGACAACATGAAGGGTTAGGTCCATATAACTGTGTAGCTCAGGGGTGAGGATTTTTCACACCTCTGAGCAATGTGGTTATACCAATATAGGTCCATAGTGTAGAATTGGCCTCATTCTACTCCCCAGCAGTCTCTGCTTCTCTCTTCCTGGTCCTTCAGGAACTGTCTTTTCATCCAGCCCAGAAAGTTTTTGTTCTAATTTCCTGCCTGGACTCCCCATTCCCTGTGTCAAGCCCTGGTAGGTAAAAGTTCAAGGCATTCGATACCTGCAGTGCCTTTTAAGTACTGGTAATCGGGCTATCTGAAGTGATGGTGCCCTTTTCTGAATACGTGTCCGTTATTCCTAGGTGAAACTATCCCCCTGCAATCCTATAGCAAACACCAGACTTCTCTACATCACTGGGGTGTTGCAAGGATAAACTGATTAACTTCTATGAAACACTCAAATACTATGGCTATGGGGGCCACATAAGTAGGTAGGCCTAGATCCAAAAAGGTATTTAGGTGCCTAATTCTGGTATTTAGGAACCTAAGTCCAGTTTTAGGCATCATTACAATCCAAAAACTCCTGTTCAGCTGCTGCCTAACCCGGTAGATGCCCAAACTCACTCTGCAGCGAAGCTTTTGCAATAAAAGTTCCCTCAAAGCCTATGGTTCTGCTACTGGCTACATGTACTACTGCCTCACACGAAGCATTCAGATGTCCATCTCACTCCTGGACCAAAGGGTGATCCACGAACTGGGGAAGACAGGCAGAGGAGCACTTAGCTTGCCTGTGCAACTCAGTCTAGTTTGCATGATCAAGGATTGACTAACACCACACAAAAACAACGGAGGAGAACATGCTTTCAGAACCTTGAGCCCAGTGGTTAGGGTACTCAGAATATGGGAGACCCCCAGTTCAGCCCCCTCCTCCGCTTGCAGAGGAGGAACCTAAACAGGGATCTGTCACCCCTCATCTGAGTACACTGGACTGTGCAGTGATTCTGGCTCTCTCTAGCCCAGTTCCTACTTGATTATTCAGTTATACAGTTAAAGCAGAACAACTTCAATAGGAGACATGACGAGAGGCCCACATCAGAATATCCCACAGTGTTGGGGCATTCACCTGAGAGAAAGCAGACCCTTATACTTCTCATCAGTCAGAAGGTGAATTTGAACCCGGGAGACCTCCCATAGTCCAGATGAGAACCCTGACAACTGGGCTAAAGGCTATGAAGGAGGTGGTTGGGAGGAGGACAATTTTGTCTGGAGTGAGGCAGGTGCCTTACACATTCTTGCCAGAAATGACTTAGGCACCTAAGCCACCTGACTCCAGAGAGCGGTTTCATGCTCTGGATCACAATGCCTCGCTGCATCCGAGACACATTCCCCAAACTTGGTGAGAAGGGTAGGGCACAGGACACATGCCTCTCATTGGCATCTGTCATTGGCTAGCACAGGCAGCTCCATGCCTACTGTGCTGAGTTTTGTGGGTCTCAGTTGAAGGGTAGGTCTATACTGCAATTAAAAACCAGCGGTAGGTCTGTGCCAGCTGACTCAGGCTCACAGGGCTCAGACTACGGGGCTGCTTAATTGCAGTGTAGACATTCAGGCTTGGGCTGGAGCCCATGATCTAGACCCCTGTGAGATGGGAGGGTCCTAGATCTTGGGCTGCAGCCTGAATCCAAACATCTACACAACAATTAAACAGCCTCTTAGCCTGAGCCAACTGGCATGGGCCAGCTGTGATTTTTTAACTGCCGTGTAGACAGACCTTAAGAAGCATCTCTCTCTCTCGCTTCCTTGTACAGGGAAGCCTAGACACCTAACTCAGGCTTTACAGATTCCATTGTTGTTCCAATGATTTTTCTAGGCACCTGTGACAATCAGAGTCCAGACACCCCAAAGGAAGGAAGAGGGTCTGAACCCCAACAAACAAGCAATTAAATCAACTGGTTGCAGACAATAGTTGAGTATAAAATATGTCAAGTAAAGGTCTTTTATGAAAATTTAGAATGTCCTAGGCTTGATTGTCATAATGAGCTATGTATACAGATTATGGTTATGAATTATGCTTGTGTATATGTGTAGAAAACTGCAATTGTAACTATACAGCATCACCTCCCAGCAGTATAATGAAGCAACAGGGCAAGGTGGGCACCTCCAAGGCTAGGTGTTTACATGAAACGGGCTCCAAGCACCTAGCATTGTCCAGCAAGAAAGAGACAATGGGGGACTGTTAAAGTTAATGGGAAAACAATGAAACAACTTGAGTTCTAGTCTACATTAGAAAATTAGGTCAGCGGAACTATCTCGCTCAGGGATGTGAAAAATCCACACTGATCAACATAGTAAAGCTGACCTAACTCCCTGTGTAGACAGTCCTATGTCAATGGAAGAATTCTGCCATCAACCTAGGGACTGTTTCTTGGGGAAATGAATTACCTAAACTGACAGGAGAACCCCTTCCTTTGGCATAGGGAATGTCTACATTGAAGCTGTTTGCAAATTTGACACAATCAATTTGGGACTGAATAGAGATTTTGAATGGCTAGCTAACTACAAAAGCAGCTTCTCTTCTCTCGCTATTCACACCTCCAGTTCAGCTGCTAGAGGAACACCTCACCCTCCCTGATTAGAGATAACAAGCTGGTTCAGCCTGATTGGACTAACCTTGTTATCTCCCACCTGGTTCTTGCCTACCTATTTATACCTGCCCCTGGATACTTCCACTGCATGCATCCGACGAAGTGGGTATTAGCCCACGAAAGCTCATGCTCTGAAAAAATTTCAGTTAGTCTTTAAGGTGCCACAGGACTCTTTGTCACTTCTACATTGAAGCTGTAGATGCTGCAGTGGTTCAAGTGTAGACTACCCCTGAAACCAAGAGAAAACCTCAATCTGGGGAAAAAACCCTGCTCTGTGTAATCATTAATTACCATAGTCTGAGAAAATGGAGGAAAAATTCCTGTAAACCCTATTAAAAGAGAAGAAGAAGTTTGAAGTGCAGGCTGTCCAGAAACTGAGGGCCTGCATCTAAGCAAGGTGCTGTCCGTGAAGCACTGGATCCCCTCTAGGTCAGAGGGCATGCTGGGAAACTGCTCAGCAACAGGTAACTTGCGTTAGAGAAGGGGATTTAGCGAATGTAGAAAAGCAAAGCCTGAGACTGCGTCTCTAAGGTTAATTTCTGTGTAGCTCGTAAGTGTTTGATTTTCCTTATGATTTCATCTCTGAATCTGTGATTTTTTTTATTAAACAAACTTTTTGCTTATTTTTACCTCAGGCAGGTCTCTATGATCCAAACTTTGTGGAGCGCATGTGCCAGAGTGAACTGATAATTGGAAGCAGATTTCTTCCCTTCGGGGGTGACAAACCAGAACAGAAAAATCTGAGTGGCTGGTAGCTAAAACTCAGGGAAACAAATTTGGGGCCACTCAGGACTGGAAGGTATTGTTGAGGTCAGCCTTCAAGTAGTAACTAGGCTGATGGAAGCCAGGGTGGGACCTTATGCCTGTAGGCTGGCAACTAGTATCAGAGCACTGAACCAGAGCAGCAAAGTTACAAGGCAGGCAGTGATAAAGCCCTTTCCTGGTCCCTTAAATGTTACAGCACCTAAAAGCTAGGCATTGTGGCACTAACTATCACAACTCTTATGTCCCTTTGTGAATGTGGGCCTTAGAATCTTACTGATAAAAGCAATGTCCCCTTCAAGAAAAGAATACTATTATTCTACAGAAGCACTGAATGCATGATCAAGAGGAAAAAAGTGGTCTGGAAATCTGGAGCTTCTGAGTTCAAAGCCCAGCTTTGCCACAGACCACCTTTGTTGCCTCGGGCAAGCCAGTTGCCTTATTTGTCTCAGTTTCACCATCTGTAAAACAGGGATTATGATATCTACCTACCTACCTCATAGGTCTGTTTTCAGACTTAAAATCTGTAAAGGAATTTAGTGTATTAGCGACAATTGAGAAAATTTGTGTCAAGCACTTTAAGAGTGTCCAAAAATAGCTAACAAATGTGTTCCTTCATGCTAAGACAACATATCTGTGGCTTCTTAAACTTGATTATACTTTTTATAAGTACAAGCCAATCAGAAATGTAGATGGGGAACACCTACCAGGCAGTTTGCTGTGTAAATGTCTAAGAAGAAGAAGAAGAAGAAGAAGAAGAAGAAAGAGACTAAAGTCATTAAATTTCAGATACTCGACACTTAAAAAAAATTACAGATAAATCTCTCACTGCTTATCCCAGAATTAATCCAGCGATGACCACTTTCACAGGCCCCAAGAACATGTTGGTATGTTAAGTAGTGTCTTAATTTCTGATACTGGAATCCCCTTGCTCATAGTTTTAACAAATTGATTTAAAATCACTGGGGGCGGGGGGGAAGGAAATATACATGTACCAGCACAGGAAATACATATCATCGTTGGTGCCAGGTATGTCTGGTGTTAAAAAGACTATTAAAAAGAAAAGTTCATTGGGTATAGGCCTATAGAGTTTCCTGCTATATGAATTAGCACCTTATGCTAAGAGCACCAGTTAACCTTGGTTAAACTGGCCTAGGATTTTTTGCTATTTAAGTAGCTCATGGTTAGGAGAAGTCTGAGAAAGGCCTGCATCAGTTTTGGTTTTGAAGCTCTGTACAAAATCTCAAGATTGTTGCCTTGGGTCATCAAGATCCCCAAAAACTTTAAGGTCTTAGCCCCAGGTGAGAAACCATTTTTCTATGATGGGCCATTGACCCACAGAAAAAAAATCAATCGCAGACCCCACACAAGTAAAAAGCAACTTAATTTAGTGTCTTTTTTAATAGAAAGAAAAATATAAAATGTTCGACTCACCCACTCATGGGGGTGCAGAAGCTTGGGGTTTCCCCCAACATGGCAGGAAGACCCAGCACTCACAGCTCAAACCCCGCAAGGGGGCACCAAGGCTCAGGGTTTCCTGCCCACGGCAGGGTGAGCTGGCACTCGCAGCTCCAAGCCCACAGGGGCAGGAGGGAGGGGACACCGAGACTTGTCACAGTCCAGCTGAAATTAAGCAATGGGCCAGATCCAGCCCATGGGCCATGGGTTACTAATCCTACCCAACCCTGCCCTACACCTTATCTGTAGGATTACCTGATAGCAACTGTGAAAAAACAGAATGGGAATGAGAAGGAATAGGCACCTATGTAAGAAAAAGTCCCAAAAAACAGGACTGTTCCTTTAAAAACAGGACGGGTGGTCACCCTACTTATCTGCCCCAATTACAGGCATCAGTGTAGCTGCGCCAGTGTAACCCTAGAAAGTAAAAATACTGTTTATGGCAGTACAGCTTACCCCTGCTTGAAACTGGGGCTTTACCAGTCTACTTTAGTATAGGTTTAAGATGAGCAGCAGTGTTAGTCTGTATCTGTAAATAAGATGAGGAAGACTTTGTAGCACCTTAGAGACTAACCAGTTTATTTCAGCATAAGCTTTTGTGTGATCAGACAGCAGATGTGAAAAATCAGGACAGAGGGTGAGGGGTAACAGGAGCCTATATAAGAAAAAGACCCAAAAATCGGAACTGTCCCTAAAAAATTGGGACAAGTGGTCACCCTACTTTAGGAGTTGACAACAGTGCAGTACAACCCAGCCTGAAACTGACGCAAATTGCCAATGCAGACAAGACCTTAGCTATCATCCACTCTATTCCCCGCTATCTTACTTTGCACAGCATATTGATCACACAAAGAAGGCCGAGTGGCAGCAACTTCTTCAAGACAATAGCTGAAATGCCATGATTGTGGCTCTGGCTGGCCAGCAGCGGTTCTTAATTTAGTTACTTTAACTTTTGCTTTGTTAAGTTTAAAATGGACAAGTCTATTTTTAGTAACTTAGTAAGAGGCATCTTTAATTATAGCTGCAGGTGTTTTTAGTCTTCAAAGTTTTTTGCAACTTGTTCACAACACGCTTTACTAAGTTGCTGGCATGTGTTCTGCCTTGAGGTATGATGAATCTGGTAATGCTGGTCTTTTGATTACTTTATATTTTTGGCAGGATCTGTCCTTCGGAGCTGTTTGTTTTCTGGAGTGCGCCAGGTGTTAAAAGTTTTGATTGCTGAAGAGCTTCATAAGTGCCACTGCCTGAAGGTGAGCCTACGATAGATTGATATGCCTGGGGAGCATTTGTTCAGATCACTAGCCAGATTATAGAAGTGGAGATGGAGACTGTATGAAGAGCTAGTGGACTTTTTATATTAAATGTAAAAAGAACCTGTATTAATGCAACATTAAGATTGCACACTTCTTTCTGGAGATTATTCCACAGCCTAATAGATCTTAACAGGAAAAGCATTTTTGTAGTATTCTCTTAAACATTTCCTTGTTATACTCCCTTGTACCACTCCAAACAGCTATTTTCTATCCTCGGTGTTACAAACTTCTCACATTAGTCATCTCTTACTCAAGCTATACATATTTAGCTCTTTTCAGCTTCCCTCAAGTCAATTACTCCAGAACTCTGAGCATTTTTGTTGATCTTCTCTGAATGAACTCCAGTTTGTCAATTTCTGTCTGGTAATACGGTGCCCACAATTCAACGCAATATTCCAGACAGTTCCAACAGAGCTGTATAAAGGGGCTCTATTAGCCCCTCTTGATCCATGATGTCCTCCCTTTGTCATTTATCATTACCTTTCATTGACAGCCTTTGGTGTGCCCCATACACTAAACACCACATTTAATCAAAGACAAAGCAAAAAGAGAAAATACAACACATACTGCACATTTGTACTGAAATGGTAATGTTGCTGCTGAAATTAACTTCTGCATTTCCTGATTCCGAGTACTGTATTTTTAAGTCTGCATTCTGAATGTTTTATTAGCATTTTGAGTAAGAACGCAAGTCTTAAATTTGAATCCTTGGCCTTCTGGCAAAACAGATCAGGATGTTGCCATCCTGAGCAACATTAAGATTAGAACAGAAATCATCCTTTGTACTGTACAATGAAGTGAAAAAATACAGCTTTATTTTATAGCATAGATTCTTTGTATTCTGCTTGACAACACTACAAAATGCAGGTCAAAAAATAGAACATTCATTACCAGCATTCAGAGTTGTTTGGAAAAATACAAGAACAGAAGACCACCCTCTCTTACTGCATACCAGAAAATAACAATGCTTTCCTCTGATCTGATTGTTGGCTGGTACATTAATCTCAGATAAGTTATTCCACTGAGCTCAGAAGCAGGTCTACGAGGACACCACAGTAGGTAAATAATTTCACATTGCTGAAAATCCAGTTTGGAGAGTATTAATCATCTTTCACTGTCTTTGGTGTATGCAGTTGTAACATGATGCTTCTCTTCAGTGACGTAATGCTAGCTTTTTATAGTGCTTTGACGCTATGTGACTTGACATGGCTTTGCCAAAACTCAGATCCTTGCTCCCAGAAGGGAAAGAAAGCCCAGGGAAAAGAATTACAGCAATGAACAATGATGTTTCAGCCCCAGCAGAAAGAAATTACTTACCTTACAGTAATCATGGTTTTTTGGGATGAGCTGTCCATGTAGATTCCACTTATGGTGAGCATATGCCCCATGCATGAGAAATCGGATTTTTTTTGACCTTCCCTGTGCCCCCAGGTGTTTTCACACACCCCTCCCTCACCCCGAAGGGCATAAAGGTCAGAGTGGGCCCAACCATCTCACAGTTATAAAACTCTGAAGAAGAAGAGAAGGAAGGTAGGGCAATTAATCCACATGGACAACGCATCTCAAAGAATCGCAGTTACTGTAAGGCAGCCATTCTCCTTCGTGTGATCATCACATGGATTCCACTTCTTGTGACTAGCAAGCAGGGATCTTATACTCAGGAGGTGAGTGCTCAGAGTCCTATTTAAACAAGAATTGCAGGACAGCTCTGCCAAAACAGATGCCAGATCTTGCTGCCTCAACTTGGAAACTTGGGACAAAATGTTTACTGATTCCAAAGGTGAAAGTAAGGCGGTGCGCCATACCAGGGCGGACCAGTTTACCCAGGCTGCAATTTAGAGGGCCAGGGGCTTCCAGCAGCAGCCAGAGGCCCAGGGTAGTGGCGGTGGAGCTCTGGCAGCTATTTAAAGGGCCCAGTGCTCCCACTGCCTCTACCGCCCCAGGCCTTTTAAATAGCTGCTGGAGCCCCACCGTCATTGTCCCAGGGCTCCAGGGATGATTTAAAGGGCCCCGGAGCATAGAAGTAGCCAGAGCCCAGGGCCCTTTAAATTGCCACCAGAGCCAGCCCTGCCTCTTCCGGTAGAGGCCACGCCTCTTCCAGTCAAGCTGCCCCTCCCGCCCCTTCCAGTCGAGCTGGAGTACTGGTAAGTCCTTTAAAGTTACTTTCACCCCCATGCAACCGCTTTGCAAATTTCTGAAATAGGGATACTACTTAGAATGAACTCTAACTTGTATAGGTGGAGATAATCTAAATAGATACCCATTTCACCAGTCTTTGAGTGGATACTGTCTGACCCTTAGTCCTATGTGCAAATGTTACAAATACTCTGGGGGAGCTCCTGAAGGGCCTTGTCCTGTCCAAGTAGTATGAAAAAGCCCTGACCCGCCTGTAGGATGAGCAGTTTGGCTTTCCCCTGGTGTGAATGGGGCTTGGGGAAGAAAACTGGCATGTAAATCAATCTATGTTTATGGAACACAATGGAAGGTGGAATAGCCATGAGGGCTTGAATTTCCACAACTCTCTGAGTGGATAATATGGCTTCTAAAAGTGTGCTCTTAATAAACTGGTTATATAAAGAACAAGTCATTAGGGTCTTTTCTCTGCAGAAGCTCTGGGATCTGGCTTGCTTTCTCCTTTTGGCTTATGTATAAATACCCAGAGAGCAGAGCATGGCTCTGAATCCTTAAAGGAATAAATGGAGAACTTAATCTATCCAAGCATTAAATATTCATAACTTTCAAACAGGTGGTCCTCAATGATAGTTTGAACCAGGGTATTCCTGAAGATTGGAGCCATGAAACCCTGTGCATCGCAACTGAAGTGGCCACTAAACACACTGCCATATCAGATGCATGCAGAATAGCCTGCAGGGATGTTTGGGCCACTAACTGCTCCTCAGACACTAGGGATCTTAGCTCTTCCTTCTGATCATGTGGAAGCTTCTCAATGAATTGGGACACCTTGTCCCAATTCAAATAGTCATAATGGAAGAGCAGTGGCTATTACTTGGAAATATGCATCTGGAGATTAGTTAAGGAATAGATCAAACTGCTGACTAAATCAAGCTTCTCAGATCCTTTCTCCTATGAGTCAGCTTTGGATACCCCTGTTGCTTAGCTCTTTCATGTACAACTGCCACCACTTGTGGCCTACAGATGGGGTGGGTATAAAAATATTAAGTTATGTTAAAGGGAACCGGATATTGCTAGCTGGCTCCTTGGAAGTAGGTGCCATTACTGCTAAGGTCTGCCACAAGTCCTTAGCCAGGTCTAACAAGCCTTCATTAATGGACATGGGAAGCCTACAGGTATCGAAAAGTGGAGAGTGTCTTGTAATTTGTATGATTATTTTTTTTGTACCACCACCTGTGAAATTTCTAGAGTATCTACCACATGTCACACTGTCTGGAGTCGCTCACAACTAAGAATGTGAATCTTGGGTCAAACTGTCAGAAAACAAGGGCAAACATCCCATGCTGGTAGTATGTTCTAGCTCTGGATTTCACCAAGGCAGTAACAAATGTGAACTCCTGGATCACAATACCAGTCTTACCATGGAGTCACAAACAGCCCCCCTCTTAGCCTCTCCAGTCTATCTTGCTACTCAGACAAACTGAGCTTTGTGATAAAAGGCTATTAAAAACAAAACTCACACCACATCAGGTTCTCCTAATCCCAAGAGACCAGTCACTTATTCCAGATCAGTTGATACTCCAGATCTCACACCAAAGACAACACTGGCAGCCAATTCTATAGTAACCTAACTATAGGTTTATTAGCTAAGAAAAAAGAATGAGAGCTATTGAGCGGTTAAAGCTGGTTAAATATAACAGTTAAATCACAGTTTATAACTCCAAATAGCAGCAGTGATGTAACAGACTGAGTTTCCCAAAAGTCTTTTCCAGGGCTACCCAGAATAATTCTGGGAATCTCCATCTTCTCATTCAGTTATTCTGTCAGAATCCAAACAGTTTAGAGATGAAGGATCTTTCTTTGCATCCATATTTATATCTTCTCACAGAAGATACACTGACTATATCTTTATCCACCAGGTGAGGAATGCACTTAAACTTTTGACCTCCAACCATATACATAATGGTCACTTGCTTGAAATTAGCATTATCTGTTAAAGTTCTTAAGTCTTCATTAGCATTTCACAAGATATTTTTTTGATGGGTAACTTAGTTGCTAAGGTATTTACTATGTAAATGTTCACTATTGCTTTATGACAGGAATAGGTAAGTGAAAACAATACAAGTAACTTCCCATAAATTTTATGAAGTTTAAACACCCCAAAATAATTGTAAATTTACAACTGCTTTGATGTAATATGCAAGTGAATTTACCTGAATAAACTCTAGCATGACCTGGTCAGCTAGCATCACACCAGGCAAGAACTTGTAAGGTGTAAGGACATAAAGTCATCCGGCTGGCTAAGAATAGCAGGAGCAACTGTCTCATCTAAAGGAAAAAATTGCTGTTGAGAATAACTGATCTTCCATCTCCTGCTACTGTTCTTCCTCATGGTCAGGTTCTGGCTGTAGCAGACTGTGGGACTGCGTTAACTGACCTGTAGAGCAGATCTAAGGTGCTTGTAGGGGAGGGAGAAGCAGGAGAAAGAGGATTCCTAGAAGGCTGCATATCTCAGTGAGGCAACATTGCATGCTGTAATGATACGAGTCCGCAGGCCATAGCATCTTATTGGGTAGAGTAAGCCCTGCCTGTGTTCATCCCTGCAGTAATCACTCCTTCCTACCTCTTTCATATGACAGCTAGATAGAGAAGGTCATTTGCTCTGCCAGATCTCTTAGATGAACACACTGTCCAGGAGCTCAGAGTGGAGCCATGGCTCATCACGCCACTAGTCAACAGAGACTGAGAAGGCTTAACAGGATTTTTAGCCTCAAACACTGAAGAGGCCCTCACTGAGCACTCTAGAAGAAGAGCTCGAAACAGGATTCCCCAACTTTCTGCACCCTCTTGGGAAAGAAGCAGGAGACTAAACATTTGTCGAGCTCATGTTGCTCACCCAGGTGTTAGAGGCACCAGAAGTTCCCATCACTGAGTGATACAGCAGCCTCATAAGAGGGACAAGTTTTAAATCTCAGGAATATAGTCTCAGCCATAGTGGCTCTATACCAGTACTCAGTACTAACTGAATCTATATTTTATTAACATTCCTGTTAAAGGTAATGTTCAGTTATTTGCAACACTTTCCTGAGAATCAGTCCCATCCCATTGACTTTAACATTAACGGAATTTGGATATTGGCAATGGCCACACCACCTATGGGCAACTTTATTAGAATAGTGTTTCCACTTAATAATGAATTTGCTGGCTTCATGACCGAGGCAGGAAGCAAATGCATGTCTCCAGGACTACAGTGAACACAAACTACAGTTTTAGACACAGGCTTTATGCAGCATTCATAGCACAGTGAAGACTATGCAGCGCAGCTGTGCCTTCCTATTGAGTATCATGGCTTCTCACCAGATTCTGGAGGCCCTACGTGAGCCCAGCACTAAGCAACTGCAAGTAGCTGGGAAGTCTGGTGTCTCAAAATCTGTTTTACACATTCTTAAGTATAGTGGTGACCTTTTGAAGGAGCATGAGATCAGCACAAGCCAAGGCCACAAGCGTCAATGTGATGGCTGGAAGGCAGGTGAAACCCAATGGCTCTGGTTTTCGCAGAGGCTTGACCAGGGTGCTCGACTCTCTGGGCTGATGCTGAAACAGAAAATGAGTCGGCTGGCAAGCAGAACAGTGGAAGAGATTTGACCTTTCAAAAGGCGGGCTTATTTTTTGGAAAGCCCGACACTACGTGGCTCAGAATAAGAAACATGGTGAGAAACAAGATGCTGCTGAATGGAAGGTGAACACTCCAGCCAGTATTCTGGATGAGTTCCAGTTACATGGTGAGTTCCATCACCATCTTCAGTGGTGATGAGACTGCTCGCTTCTATCGGGGCTTTCGGGACAAGAGGCCTTGGTATGTTGCAGAAAGAGATTGCAGGAGGCAAAAAGCTATGGATTGCATTACATTGTTGTTGTCAACAAATGTGGACAGGATGGAAAAATGGCTGCTTAAGGTGACTGAAAAAAGCAAAAGCCCCCTCTAAAGATCCCTAAAGATTATTCAAGGCTGTCTGATATCTACAGGAACTCTGCTAATGCTTGGAGTTCATTGTTTCAAAAGTGGCTGAAGAATTGGAACAGACAGCTGCACCAACAAAGCTTTCATACGTGCCTGTTGATTGACCACTGTCCAGCTCAGTCAGTGTAGGTCTCTTGTACATTGTGCTGAAATTTTTGCCTTCCCACTCAACCTCAGGCTTGCACCTGATGGACATGGGTGTTATTAAAAACTTCAAAGGCCACTACTGAATTCATCTGAATGCGAGAATCATTGCCTCTCTCACTACTGATCTAAACCTTCAAGCACTGGATATCACTAAGGGCTGGTCTTCACTAGGGAAGGGGATCGACTGCAGATATGCAACTTCAGCTACATGAATCACATAGCTGAAGTTGGCGTATCTGCAGCCAACTTACCTCCCGTCCTCACGGCGACGGCAGCGCGCTCCCCCGTCGACTCCGGCTTACTCCTCGGGGGGAGCTGGAGTTCCGGAGTCGACGGGGCCAGCGCTAGCGATCGATTTCTCGCGTCCTCACAGGACGCAAGAAATCGATCGCTAAAACATCAACCGCTGCCCGCGGTAGTGAGGATGTACCCAAAAACACACAACTAATTGATGCACTTCATCTCACTAAGGAGCCCTGGACCACTCTTCTCAGAAAAAAAGGTAGGGTTTGTATATATCACAGAAAACATTGGGCTGGTGGACACTGATGGCCAATGTTGCTGTTCCTGATAATCTAACAGCAAAGAAATTTGAGATCATTGTCAAGTTTGACAGTCCAGTCATGTGTAGCTGGCAGGTGAGCTCACTAATGAGCTCACTGTCTTGAGACCGTCACAGTTTCTAAGCATCCACAGGTTGAAGAGCTACAAGGAGATAACGCATCAGACAAGGAACCCCAAGAGTTTTTGCTTCAAGAACAATTACATGCTGTGGACATTTTCCAAGGGATATGCCAGAATTGTGGCTTTGAAATGGATATGAAGCTGAGCACAAAATTGAGACGGATTTACAGCTGATAAATAATAAAAAGCAGACAACATTGGACAAATTGTTTTTTTTTAAATTATGTGCTCATTTACTTTGTGACACACACCTGAAGCATTGCTTGTAAGTATACCAGTTTTTTGTTTTTTTTTTAACTTATATTTACTTCTTGCAAGGACAATTGTAGTACAATGTTGGATAATTGTAGTACACATGCGCGCGCACATTTTTTCTTCTACGTATATGTCATGTAAACGGTTGGCAGGGAGTGACATTAGCATCTGAATGTGAACAAAATACCATTTTATTTCAGCAGCTATTCAGCGTAAATGTATTGTACTAAAGGAAACTATTGTATGTTTGAATTTGTCATGTTAATCTTTTAATACTGTATTAAACAAAAATACACAAATGTATTTCAATGCAAGGCTTCTTTAACTACAGTTTATTCTCGTTCCATACTGGTACACACATAACATGCACTTCAAAATGGGGGCAAGTCACTTATTGGCAGCTTTCCAATATTGGTACCTTTTTGCCTAGAGCCAAGAAATTGCTAATAATAGACATCCACTGTAATTTATTTATTTTTGGCCAATGGGCTTAACAAAAAGAATTATTCCATAACTCCACTTATTAATCAGCTATACTAACTAACATAACAACTCAGTAATCACGATGTGCGTAGAGTAATCTGACATTGCAAAGATTCCATTTAGCTGCCACGGGCAATAAGAAAGAACTACGGCAGGGGTGGGCAAACGTTTGGCCCAAGGGCCACATCGGGTTTAGGAAATTATATGGAGGGCCAGGTAGGGAAGGCCCCACTCCCAATCCGGCCCTCCCCCACTTCCCGACCCCTCTGACTGCCCTCCTCAGAAACACCGACCCTTCCAATCCCCTGCTCCTTGTCCCCTCCCTGATCGACCCTGATCCACAGGAGACACCCCCCCACACACACACTCTAACCGCACCCACAGGACCCGCCCCCATCTAAGCTCCCCTGCTCTTTGTCCCCTGACTACCCCTTCATAGACCCCCAACCCCAATTACCCCCCAAGACCCCACTCCCTAAGCCCCCTGCTCCTTTCCCCTGACTGCCCCCCTCCAGAGACCCAATGCCCCTAATCATGCCCCAGGACCCTACCCCCCCCATCGAGCCCCCCTGCTCCCTGACCCCTAGTCACACCCCTGCCCCCTGACAGGCCCCCTGGGACTCCCACGCACCATCCAACCCCCCATTCACTGCCCCCCAAGATCCTCTGCCCCCTTATCCAATCCCCCACCCCAGGCCCGGCCCCGCCACAGCCCGCTTACCCCGCCACTGCTAAGAACAGCGTGTCTGGCTGCCGCTGATCCGCTGGAGCGCACCACCTTGTCTGGCCCCAAGCCAAACACGTGGTCACACAGCCCCGCCCCTGAGAGCTGAGGCCACGGGGGAGGGAGAGAGCTAGGGAGGGGCTGGAGCAGCCTCCCCAGCTGGACCTCGAGGGCCAGTTGAGAGGAGCCCACAGCCCAGATCTGGCCCACAGGCCGTAGTTTGCCCACCCCTGAACTACAGGATGGTGGGGCCCTTTTTTCTCTTTATGCCTCCAGGTGGTTGGGGTGTAAAGACACACAGGGCACAGACAGTCTCAACTGACACTGCCTGCCAAAGAATCTGATCTTGCATGCCTGGAGTGGAACCCACTTCTCAGGCACATGAATATGAACAATCACTGTTGAATAATGAGGTCTTACTTTGAGAAAACTATTACTACTTCTATTTTTAAAGAAACTCTGCTTCAATTTGCTATAAAACTTTCATGTCTTTCTTTTCATTACCCATCATATATTGAATGCAGTAACTTTCTACTTGTTAAAGGTGTGTATTGGATGTCAGAGTACATACATGTTACCACAGGACTGGATAATGCACTAATATACTGCATCCATCACTGTGACATCTGAGCATTACATGTTGTTCTCAGTTAGGAAAGTATATCTCCCACTGAAGTCATAAATTGCATGTATTTTATCCAAGGACAGAATCTGGCCCACACAGATAATTGGTTTGGATTATGGATCTGCATGGCCATTCCCTTTATTCAGGAAACAGAATATATCCAATGAAGGGGTTTGCATAGAAACCTATGAGTCTATCTACTACAATTCTGGAGCCCTAAAATTATCTGTCCTGTAGGATGACAGTGTCTCTGCCCACCCACTTTTTTTTAAAAAAAGGAAGCATCCAAGTATTCTGTATTATTGCCGATTTCTCTTTGTTGTGCAGGAATCACATGCTGGACAGACAGAATTTTAAAGCTTTTTGATAATGTATTGATACATCAGCATTAGAAAGGAAGAGTGGTCTTATGTGACTTTGGAGATCGAGGGTCAACCACATGGCTCTGCCACATACTTTCTGAGTGACTTTGGGCAAGTCCCTTTCTCTCTTGACTTCAGGTTTCCATCTGTGCAATAAGGATACCACCTCTTTGTCCCCCATGTCTATTTAAAATGTAAACAGGGATTGTCTCTTATTATGTGCATGTGCAGCGCCCACCACAATAGATCCCCAATCTCACATGGAGGCTCTACACTCTACTGTAATACAAATCATCATCATGATGAAACAAACAGGTCAACTCTTGAAAAGGAGAGTTCTAAACAAGCACAGTGAGGTGTTTAGTATCTCTTATAACAAGATTTGTTTTTATAAGCTTAGATCCTGGCATGAGAGAGAGTACATAGGTTTCCTGTGAAATAGACACCTTTGCAACCTAGGCATCAAAGCCTGGGACACCAGCTTTTCTGAGATCAACCGTGAGCCTGCACTGACACTGTGAGCTTTAAATTAGCCCTGTAATAATATACAACACTTCTCATTTTCTAACATTAGCTAATTAATCCTCACAACATCCATGTGAAGTAGCTACAATCCACACTTTACAGATGGGGAAACAGAAGTACAGAGAGATTAAGTGTTGAATTAGAACTGATGAGTTTTTGATTCTCAGGATACACTATGTCTCTCAACTGCTCTGGAAATTAAGACTTCTATTCAGTGGATAACAACACTGCTGGTTCACATGTAGGCTCCTTAGAAAAACAGTTTCGAATGCGGTGCACTGAGTAGTGTTTATAACAGTATTGACTATAATAGAGACTCAAACTATAAGTATAAACAAAACAGTAAGAGGACCAAAAATGCCTCCATGGCTAAATAGCAGAGAAAAAGAAGCAGCTAGTGTCAAAAAGGCATCTTAAAATTTGGAAGTCAAATCCCAATGAGGAAAATAAAAAGGAACAAACTCTGGGAAGTGAAGTGTAAAAGTATAATTAGGCAGGCTAAAAAAGAGCAACTACCAAAGGACACCAAAATCTGTACTGTTCAATATATTCATAAATGATCTAAGAAAATGTGTGAACAGTGAGGTGGCAAAATTTGCAGACAATACAAAATAACTCAAGATAGTCCAAAGTTAACTATGAAGAATTAAAAAGAGGTCTCACAAAACAGGGTGACTGGGCAACAAATTGGTCGATTAAATTCAATGCTGATAAAAGCAAAGTAATGCACATTGGAAAACATAATCCCAACTATACAATAGATGGGATCTAAATTAGCTGCCATCACTCAAGAAAGAGATATTGAAGGCATTATGGATGGTTCTCTGAAAATATCTTCCCAATGTGCAGTGACAAAAAAAAATCTAAATGTTAGGAACCATTAGAAAAGGGATAGATAACGATACAGAAAATATCATAGTGCCACTATATAAACCCCTGGTATGCCCACACCTTGAATACTGCATGCATTTCTGGTCATCCCATCTCAAAAAAAAAAAATAAAAATAAATTAGAACTGAAAAAAAGTACAAATCAAGGGCAACAAAATAATTCGGGTGTGGAACACCTCCCATGTGAGGCAGCCCTGGGACAGAGGATTCCATATCAGGAAACACGGAGACACTTCAGCTTAGAAAAGAGATGCCTAAAGGGGCAGATATGATAGAGGCTATAAAATCATGACTGGAGTGGAGAAAGTGTTATTTACTCCATGACACAAGAACCAGGGGTCACTCAACAAACTTAATAGGCAGTAGTTTTAAAACAAAGATAAGTACCACCTCTTCAGACAATGTACAGTCAACCTGTGGAACTCACTGCCAGGGGATGTTGTGAAGGCCAAAAGTACAACTGGGTTAAAAAAAGAATTAGATGAGTTCATGGATCACTTGATAAATTGTCCTGTTCTGTTCATTCTCTCTGAAGCATTTGGCACTGGCCACTGAAAAAAAAAGACATCAAGAATCAGAGGTAGTCGTGTTAGTCTGGAATTGCAGAAGTGACAGAGTTCTGTGGCACCTTACAGACTAATAAAAGTATTGAAGCATAAGCTTTCGTGGGCTAATTCCCACTTCGTCAGATGCATGCCAACAAAGTGGTTATTAGCCCACAAAATTTTATGCTTCAATACTATTGTTAGTCTATAAGGTGCCACAGGACTCTTTGTCACTTCTGAAAAAAGACAGGATACTGGGTTAGGTGGATCACTGGTCTGACCCAGTATGGCCATTCTTATGTTCTAGAGCTAGATGAAAAAATTCTTAAAAAAAGTTAGACAAATGCTTTCATCCAAGTTTCAAAGAAAAATGGCTCAAACTTTATACAAATGTCATCCAATTTTTAACCAGCTCTATGGTTCACTGAAAAAAAATGTGAACTTTGAAATTCAAAGGCCCCCATTCCCACTTCAAATTTTGGTGAAAACTGCAAACATTTTCATGAATTTTCAACCAGTTTCACTGTTTACTTTTGTGTTTTGTCACAAAATTTACATTATGGTTTTGCTGCACAAATTTTTGAAATGCAGTCATCAATGTATATGGTCATTTGATGTGATTAGGGAATAGAGATGCTTTTGAATGCACTCTCTTCTAAACTTCAAAGGAAATACAGTCAGTCTGATCTTCAGTCACTGTGCTTTGCAAATTTTATCTAAGGGAAGAAAGTGACTAAAAGTTCAGGAAACTGAGAATGAGGAGAAAAGAACAAACACTCAGGAGGTGAGCAAGTCTAGACAATGCAGAGGATTAAACAGTATCTACAATTTACTGTCTTTTCTGCAATATGTCTAGAATTTTACCCTTGAGGTAAATGAAGAACTTAAAATAACAAGGCAATTATCTCGTGGCACACACAAGCATGCTAGGCAACTCTCAGTACAGATAAGAAAACAGGGTCCCTGCCTCAGATAACTTTTTATTTAATTTGAATCCAGACATTAATAAAGATTTATATAGCACAGGTTAAGGACATCTCTGTGTTAGAGCAGCCAGGGGAGGGGACCAGTTTTAAGTGCTACAGGGGAGGCTCTTTCGTCATTGATAAGGGAGATTTAAGCCTAGACCAATGATCAAAGCTCTGTTCATGAAGCGGACAAAGATCAGGGACCTGATTCTTCCCTGCCTTGCACTGAGCACAGAATGCTCTCAGAAAAGTGTGGTAACACTTGACTCCCCTTTTGTGCAGGTGTAAACGGATGCACAAGGTGCAGGACAGGAAGAAAACTGTCCCTGTGAGCTTGTAAGCCAAATAAGACAATGAAGAAGTTCAGATCTTTACTTCGCCATTAGCAATTCAAAGGCCAAGTAGCTCTGCATTTCTCACTTTTTTTTAATAAAAAAACAGGTTAATTGAATGCAAAAATATAAATAGTGCCATAAACTAGGTTACTGCAGTACTCAAAAATGATCAACAGTCAAGAAATTCCATACATTAAAGTCAATCCCACAGCACTAATTTGAGCACAATGCACAGCCTGAAAGCTGAGGTAGAGCCAACTGGGAGCCTTACTCAAACAATCATTCCTCTCTCTACTGCGTGCAATTGCATAGCAGTGTTCCAGTGCTGATGTTTATTACTCTCCTCGATTATAGTCTATGAACAGCTAATGAGATGAGATCTTATTAGAGCAGAGGATGCTATTGTTTGTGTTGCCATATTACTGTGTGCGTGACTGTAATATGAACAGGACTGAGTGCTGATAGGAAATCAATTCAGTTTCATCATTCTTGAAAGGAGAATCAAAATGTGTCTGTTTTCTATATAATTTAATCAGTTCTGCAAATAATTTCAGTAATGACAAACTGCAATTTCAATCAGGATATTCTCAGTCACAGTGTTCTAAGTTTTGTACTCCTGGGGGAATTCTGTGCCAAAAAATTAAAAATTCCGCACACAATATTTTAAAATTCTGCTTATTTTATTTGTCAAAATAGTACAATATAATCACACCAGTTTCATTTATTTATTTCAAAATACCCATCAGAAAATATGTCGAACAATACAGACAACGAAAAAGTTTTCCCCAGGACTACCAAGTTAAAGAAATCCCTATGACAACTCAGTTCCTGTTTCTCTTTTAGGCTTTTGTTAGGTGCCTGAGTCTGGGTGTATCACATGCCAGCTGGGCACAACTTGAGGGAAAACACTGTCCCTCCAGTCTCAGACACCCACACCCCATCACTCGCACAGCTCAGGTACAGGACATCCCCCAGCCCAGACATCTGCAGCCCCACCCCACCCCGCACAGAGCCCAGGTGCAGAACACCCTGCAGTCCTGATACCCACACCCCTACCCTCAGAGCCCAGCCATGGGGTGCCCCCTCCCAGCCCAGACACTCACAACTCCTCCTTCCAGAGCCCAGCCTCATGACATCCCTCCCAGCCCAGACATCTGCACCCCCTACGTCTCCTGAGCCCAGCCATGGGGTGCCCCCTCCACAGCCCAGTGATCCAGAGAGAGAGAGAGAAAGAGCCTGATGCTGGGTCCTGGGTCTATACAGATTTTCCTGCATGCTGCCTCCTCCTTTCAGTACATGCTAGGAACTGCAGCTGCTGGAACCCTCCAGCTCCCCTCCCCCTCAGCAGTATCCTCTGTATTTGTGAGCTGGAGAGAGACTGCTAGGTCCAGCAGCCCTTAGTGGTGACCAGCAGCATCAGTTCTACAGGGAAAAATTAAATTCTGCACAGAACACTAATTCTGCATTGTGCAGTGGTGCAAAATTCCCCCAGGAGTACCAAATGAAGATTAATGAAGATTTTCTTGTTTCCCTTGGAGTTCATCCTCTCCAGATCTTACCATACTTCACATTATGAGACCATTCACAGGTCTCGAATCACAACAAGGCTCTATTTTGCTAAGCACTTTATGCACACCCAGTGAGAGACCATTCCTGCCCCCAAGACATCACACTCTAAGAATGTAATGGGACTTTTTCATTAACTTGAATGGGAGTAGGATCAAGCCCTAAGCAGACAAGATAAACAAAAAGGTGGGAGAGAACTTTTCCCTAGTTCATAAGGATACTGCTAAAAAGCATTTCTGGCTTTGGAAGACATCAAATAGCCTACACCCTGAGATCTATCAAGGATTTATTCCTATTCCATAAATCAGTCAGTGCAAACACTGATCAAAATCATTTATATTTATCTGACATACAGAATTTAATTGAGGACTTGGAGCCAACAACTTTTTGGTAAATGCTGATGCACTTGTCTTTTACATTGAGAGCTTTCACTGCTGCAGATGAGTGCCATTTAGTTGGTATTTTACGCAAGCTGAGGGATAAAGTTCCAATGTTCCAAATGGTACATATGGGATCACACAGAAGAAAAAGAAAGGGAATAAGAACATCTGCCCTCAAATGGTACAGTTGTGCCTATTGTTTTTATACCAAGCTAACCCCAGAGTAAGGAGCAATGCAGAGTTGCACTGCCCCATAGGAAGCACTAGGAGATTTCTCAGCATGCCCACAACCAGAGGTTTGCTTGGGCCTAATTGCTAAATCCAACACAGACCTGAACACCACCTAAGCCTACTTGACCTGAGCCAATCCTTTTTTGACCCTCCCCCACAAATCTGAGTCAGTACCATCACCACCTCCTGCTTGTGGCGTTAGCATGGCGACATGGCCTGCTCCTACGCCATTCCTGCTGTGCTGTTTGCATGTTGCAGACTGAAAGGCACTGACTGCTCTCACTCTGCACCTCGCACAGCACAGGCAGGGAGAGCAGACAGCAGGAGCGGGGAAGGAGGAGGAGAACTGAACCCAAGAGGGGTCCAATTGTTTTCCCACCCAACCCGAATCTGGAACATATAGTCAGGTACCACTGCAGGGTTTTACCCACAGCCCTGATGATGGGTGTCATAAAAAAAAAATATATATATCGCAAAAGAACAGATTTACAGGGTGCATTGTACTAAATCCCTATGTGGCCAGTGCATAGGGGTGGGGGAAGAGGGTAGAGTCATGCACTGACCCTCCTCCCCTTTTTTGTGCCAGGCAGCACCAAGGGAGTAAAGGGAGCGGTTGTAGAACTCTCCTGGGCACAGGGATGGGAATGCTGATTGGTCCTCAGGTAGGCTACAAAAGAGGCGGGAGGTATGAAAAGTGATAGGAAGCTCTTTGCACTGGCCATACCCCCTACACTAAAGTCCAGGCAGAATCTGGCCCCTAAAACTACTAAATACCCTTCTTGGCATTTTGAAAATATTTTAAGATCTTAAACTATTTATAAAGCCTTCTCTACATGGCACAGTATTTATGACGTGTAAAATCATGCCATGGTGAATCTTTAAAGGCTTGACTGGTTAGGAGGAATTAAATGTCAGTTCAAGATCTAGACAGATGGTTTAATTACAGTGACCCCTTAATCCCTCCGAAGAATGAAAGCCATCCTTTAACCCTTTTTAAAAAATCCCTTTGAAGCACTTCCCAACTGTGATAAATTTTATATTCTTACTAAATAATTTTTTTCTTCCCTTAAAATAAGCATGAATAATTTGTTCTTGCTAATTTTCTTTTCTTTTTTTTTTCTAAACAAACTTCTAAAATGGGAATTAAGCCTTTTATTCAAGCTGAGTAGGCAAGATGAAAGCAGCTTTTTATTTTGTAATTTTTTTTAGGTGGCAGCACACACAGATAACATGCTGCATTCAACCAGCATGCACCAAGATCCAGAGCTGATTGGGGAGGAAAAGAAATTAAATCATCTTAAAAAGCTAAAAATGCAAATAAAGAGCAAGAAAAAGTTGCTTCTAGTTGCATAGAAACAGATGTCTTGAAGTACTGTGTTTGTAACCTAAAAGAAAAAATTTGCTTGAAGCAAACAAACAGAACCACCACGGGAAGCACTAACTATTTTTTTCCACTTATGCCTGCAATTACACTACATTTTGAAGAACCACGGCACATAAAATTGATGGAAAATTAAAAAGTATACCTCTGTATTTGATTCCTTGTCTTGCCTGTAGTTAAAGTAAACTACTGCTTTGGAGAAAGGGTAACTGTTTCGTGATTTAAAGCAGAGACTTAAATGTCATAACTAAATGAAAAATTATTACTACATGTGGAGCTAAGATATCCTGTTTGATGCTGTACAAACAAAGTCCCTGCCACAAGAAGCTTAGAACCTAGTACGGACACAGAAAATACACTTCATACACATTATATACTAAGAACAGTATGAGCTTGATGCAATTTAAGATTCTGGCTGGGAGGCTGTGCAGAAAAGTCATAGAAGTGTGGGACTGGAAGGGACCTCAGTAAATAACCTAATCCAGTCTCCTGCGCTCAAGACAGGATTATGCAATAACTAGACCATTCCTGACAGGTGTTTGTCTAACCTGTTCTTAAAAACCTCCAATGATGATGATTCCACTACCTTCCTAGGCAATAATGTCCAACCTAAACCTTTCTTGCTGCAGTCTAAGCCCATTGCTTCTTATCCTATTCCCAAAAGGTTAAGAGGAAAAATTTTTCACACACCTCTTTGTAATCGTCTTTTGTGAACTTGAAAACTTGTGTCCCCCATCAGTCTTTTCTTCTCCAAATTAAGCAAACCCATTTTTTTCATAGGTCATGTTTTCTAAACCTTTAATCATGTTTGTTACTCTCTGAACTTTCTCCAATCTGTCAACATTTTTCCTGAAATGTGGCACCCTGAACTGGGCACAATAGTCCAGCTGAGGCTTTAACAGCATGGAGTAGAGTGGAAGGATTACTTCTTGTGTGATCTGAAGAGAGGATATTTTGGCACATGAGAAGAGAGAAACTTCTAAGCATCAGAAGGGATAACTGGGAAGAAAACACGAAGGAAAGAATTCATTTCCATATAATTCATCAAAAATAACCTAAATTATGTGACTCTCTGGGCATATTGCAAAAGGCCTCTATATGGAAGGGGTTTTGGATAGGGTAGAAGTTGTGTTCCCAGAATGCTAGAGTTCAGAAAGGAGTCCTTTTTATGGGTACTTGGCTGGCTGAGTTATTTGTTCCTCTCTGAATGTTTGTTTTAATGTTATTGTGGGTATTATGTTGTTATAACATTAAGTGTCAGGATGCCCACAGCATCTTTTAAATTATTATTTAAATCTAATGAAATCAATGATAAATAAGATGGAAAGTGTAAAGAAGATACTGTACAAAGGGGGAAGGCTTTAGAGAAACAAAATGAGGGCAGATAAGGGTGTAGGTAGTTGAAGCCATATGAGTGGATGAAGGTACAGAGGGAGGAGAAGAGTGGCCAAGCAGAGTAGAAGAGGAGGCCCCCAGAAAGCTATTTAACTGAGGAGCAATAAATAGTCCTGATCTCCTCTTGAATAAACTGAGGGAGACAGAAGTCATATCCTGTTCTGCCAGGAGCTCATCATTACCTTGCAATGAATGGATATACTGAATCTGGTATGAAAACCCATTAATTCAATCTGGTTGCTGCCTTTGAGAACTGGCATTGAAGAGGTACCCAGGTCTGAGCAGCATGGTCAACTAATGATGCTAATGAATCTTTAATTAATTACACAAGCTGATTAGGTTACAATGATTAATTCAATTAAGCAAGGGTGACTCAATAGCCTGTGATTGTAAAAGCCTGGTCTTTTTACTACTCTTTGTTCTCTGAGCTGCTATCAATATGGAAGCCTCTTCAATAATACAATCACAATGTAACTGGCCACAGAAAAGCATGCATTCTGAGTCTTGAATTAAGAACATCAGCACTCCTATATAGTTTCTGAACCCACTAGGACAGGGGTCTTCAAACTACAGCCGGGGGGCCGGATCCGGCCCGTGACTAGGAAATCCCAGTAGCGGACCCAAATGCTGGTTTGGGAAGCGTAACTATCACTGTAATTCAATGGGCTTCTCATGCTGTATGGAGTGGCTCACAACCACCAGTGCCTACATCAGAGCAGACTGTCAGAAGCAGAGCAGACACCACAAACTGATAGAAAGTTCTATAATTAGATCTCGCCAACCCAGTACCAAATGTGAACTTCCAAAGTACTAAAATAGTTTTATAAGGGAGTCATAGACAGTCCCCTTAAATACTCCAGTCTATTTTGCCACTCAGACAAGATGGACTATGTGATAAATAGTCACTTCCACCAAAAATCACAAATATTCCAGGTTACTTCTAGTCCCAGAAATACCAGTCTCTTACCCAGTTTGAGTTGCATCCTAGATCTCACAACAGACAATGCTGGTAGCTAATTCTATAGTAAACTAACTAAAGATTTATTAGCTAAGAAATTAAATGAGAGTTATTGAGAGGTGAAAGCGGGTAAAAGACATGTACAAATGAGTTGCAGTTTATAATTTCAGATCAAATGACAACTGAGATGTAGTAATCTGCCAGTAATCCCAAAAATCTTTTCAGGAGTCTTGGAATCTCCACTTTGCATCCAGTACCCTTTCCTGCAAGAGTCCAAACAATCCAAAGATGCAGGATGTTTCCCTGAATCCATATTTATATCTTCTCACAGAAAACAAGCTGGTAAGGTCACCACCCACATGGGCTCTTTCTATGATAATGGAGGGAGAGAAGTGCATTTAGAGCCTTTGATCTCTACTACTTGCCTTCAAATGCAGAAGAATTAGCACTTTCCTGATAAAATTCTTCATTTGCATTAACCCATCAAAGAGAAAAAAGTATATACAGGGGCATATAAAATGTAAATGTTTGCTATTACATCATAAAAAGATTCAGATAAGTGAAAAAAATGCATGTAACATTCTATTCATTTTCATGAAGTTTAAACACCAAATACATTCTTATACATTTAACAATCACTTTAATCTATACTAATACACAAATAAATTGGCCTGAGGCTTTGCCACGAGCTGGCACCTGGTCTACCAGCATCACTGGATTTATGATGTGAATGGCATGAATCTTCACACCTGTCATGATACACAGAACATCTGCCACAGATTGTTCACTTTGTGGTGATAAGACAAACCCTGAAGTCTTTTATTCAGAAGCTAGGACCTGATCTTGAGAAGTCTTACTACCAACAAAAGGAGTCCTCTGATGAATAAGAGGTTGCAGACTTGAGCACTTAGAGTTCAATGTAAGTTTTGCATATGTGTTAGTGGGTGGAAGAATCCCACAAAAAAGAGGGGTTAACTTTGAGCTTTCGATTAAAGATTTTCTTCCTCCTCCTCCCCTCTGCTTCTTTTACAGTCTTTCCCTAGTGGGAAGCGGATCCAATAACATTTGAGTTGAACTTCCAAACTCCCCATATTAGAGTGGGTTTGAAATTAGGCTAAGCATGTCCATCCTTACACAAATATGTTGGCAGTCAGGTACTTATTGGCTTCACATCTGAGGAGGCTGCTAAGTGGATTATCTAGGGTGGACTAATTTGCAAACCTGAAATAGATTTCACTTACACAGTGTTTGGATAGAAGAATTTGCATAACTAAGGCATCATGCTGTTCAAATACCCCTTGGGCTTTCTCTCTGTAACTGTCACAGGCCATGGTTACACTGGCACTTTATAGTGCTATATAGCCCCCAGGAGCGCTATAACCTCCTCCCCGTTCACACCGGCAAGTCACGTAGAGCGCTATAACCGCGGAGTTATAGCGCGCCTGATAATCCACCTCCGCATGGGAAATAAAGGCTGTAGCGCTACAGCGAGAATGTGGACACTCACTGCGCATTAATTGGCCTCCAGCCCATCCCATAATTCCCGTTCGAGCCACTCTGGTTATCATTTGCAAACTCTTTTGTCCTGTCCTCAGGTGACCACACGTCAGACCCGCCCTTTAAAGTTTCAGGGAAATTTGAAAATCCCCTTCCTGTTTGCTCCAGCAAAGCGTGGCGTGCTCTCAGGGAAACCTTGCAGGTGATCATTCTGATTGATCATGACTCCACGTGCCATGCCTCCTCGCAATAGGCGATCCCCAGCATGGAGCAATAGCAAGGTGCTGGACCTCATCAGCTGTTGGGGGAAAGAGGCTGTTCAGTCTCACCTGTCCAGGCTCCCTGTGTAGGGTTTCATGAGCCAGGGCATTAAAGGGTAAGCGGGGTCGCCAAGAATCATGATGGGCATTTCGACTTCCCCCACGGGGATCCTCTGGTCTGGGAAAAAAGTCCCGGCTTGCAGCTTCGTGAACAGGCCGGTGTTGCAGAAGATGCGTGCGTCATGCACCTTTCCAGACCAGCCCGCGTTAATGTCAGTAAAACATCCACGGCAATCCACAAGCGCCTGGAGAACCATGGAGAAGTACCCCTTTTGGTTAATGTACTCGTCTGCTAGGTGGGCGGGCGCCAGAATAGGTATATGGGTCCCATCTATCGCACTTCCACAGTTAGGGAAACCCGTTTCTTCAAAGCCAGCAACGTCATGCACGTTACCCAGAGTCAAAATTTTTCGTAGCAGGATGCAATTAATGGCCCTGCACACTTGCATCAGCACAACTCCAGCGGTCGACTTTCCCACCCCAAAGTGGTTGGCCACCAATCGGTAGCTGTCTGGGGTGGCCAGCTTCCAGATCGCGATAGCCATCTGCTTCTCCACCGGGAGGGCAGCTCTCAGTCTGGTGTCCTTGCACCACAGGGCGAGGGCGAGTTCAGCACACAGTGCCATGAAAGTGGCTTTTCTCATGTGAAAGTTTTGCAGCCACTGCTCGTCGTCCCACACTTGCATGACGATGCGATCTCACCACTCAGTGCTCATTTCCCGTGCCCAGAAGCGGCGTTCCACGGCCATGAGCATGTCCATTAATGACACAAGAATCTTCATGTCAAATGCGTTTACCATTTCAATCCGTCTTCAGACTCATCACTGTCATCCTGCATGTCAAGGACTAACTCCACTGCAAACAGATGTGCTGGCGACAGTAGTCATCATGTCCCTCAGCAGTTCTGGATTCACTGCGGCACACGAAAATGGAAGATGGAGCGCGCTTTGCTGAAACTGTTGAAAGATGGAGCCTGAGGTGGACAGAAACACCAGGATTGCTGGGATATGCCACGAAGCATCATGGGTAGTTGAAACAGGATGCAGAATGCCCAGCAAGTGACTCCCCCCTACCACAAGGCATTGCGCCAGATCGGGAAGAGGTGCACTGTGGGATACAGGCCCTAATGCGCTGCTCTTAATGCCGCATTAAGTGCTGCAAATGTGGCCATGCTATACCGCTGGCGCATCTCAGCGTAGACATACAATAGCACTATACATATTGCTGTATAACAGGACCGCAATAACCAATAGCACTATAATCCTGTAAGTGTAACCATACCCTTAGTTGCATCTATCCTATTTTGGGGCTCCCCAAGGCAGAAGAGCAGATTTAGATTTCAGCACATTTAGAGAGGCAACGTGAGTGAGGTAATATCTTTTATTTGACCAACATCTGTTGGTGAGAGAGAGAAGCTTCTGAATCACACAGCTCTTCTTCTGGTCTGGGAAAGGTACTCCAAGTGTCACAGCTAAATGCATGGTGGAACAGATTTAGCATTAGTAGTTCACACATTCTAAGGGATCATTTAAGGTAGAGCTCTGTGGGGCTCAAAAGCTTAAACATAAGAACATAAAAATGGTCATACTGGATCAGATCAATCGTTCATCTAGCCCAGTAATTTTCAGCTTGTGGTCCGCAGACACCTAGGGGTGCACAGACTATGTCTAAATTTCCAAAGGTATTTGCACTTCCTTTTGAAATTTTGTCGTCTTCTACAAATGAAAAGTGTTTAAAAACCACTCATCCGGTCTAGTGTCTTGTCTTCTGACAGTGGCCAGGTGCTTCAGAGAGAATGAACAGAAGAGGCAATCAAGTGATCCACCCCTGATCATCCACTCCCAGCTTCCATCCCTGACCACCTTGGCTAATAGCTATTGACTGATGAGCCTACTCTCCATGAATTTATCTAGGTCTTTTTTGAACCCCATTATAATTTTCAAATAAATGTTTCAGATGATAGCAATCAACTGCCTTCATAACATCCCCTAGCAATGAATTCCACAGGTTAACTGCGTAAAGAAGTACTTCCTTTTGTTTCTTTTAAACCTGCTGCCTGTTTCATTGGATGATCAGTGTATTACCCAATGGAGCAAACAACACTTCCTAGTGCACTTTCTCCATATCAGTCATGATTTTATAGACCTCTATCATATCCCCTATTAACCATCTTTTTTTCCAAGTTGAAGAGTCCCAGTCTTTTAATCTCTCTTCATACATAAGCTATTCCATACCCTTAATCATGTTTGTTGCCCTTCTGTGTACTTTTTCCATTTCTTGTATATCTTTTTTGAGATCGTGTGACCAGAACTGCACACAGTATTCAAAATATGGGCATACCATGGATTTATATAGTGGCATTATATTTTCTGTCTTATCTATCCTTTCCAAGTGGTTCCTAACATTGTTATCTTTTTTTGACAGCTGCTGCACATTGAGCAGATGTTTTCACAGAACTATACACAATGACCCCAAGATCTCTTTCTCGAGTGGTAACAGCTTAGGCAGACCCCATCATTTTGTATGAGCTTGTCTCTCTCACCAACAGAAGTTGGTCCAATAAAAGATATTGCTTCACCGACTTTGTCTCTCTCATAACTTAGGATCAACACAGCTACAACTACACTGCATTCAGCACTTTTAAGCATTTAGAGGAATCCTGAAAACTTTTACTTAAGCACTTTAGTCCACAGCTAATCTCATGTAAAGTAAGTTTTCACTTGAAGATCTGGCAGAGTGCACAGTACTTCATCTTTGTTATGGAAGAAATATATATTAGAACTGGTGGTCCCTAAAATGAATAACAATGCCAGTATGAAGTTAATGGTTTTCCATCTTTTCTGCGTAGATGAACAGGAAGGGTGGTTAATGTGGACATCTGAGGTGTAATAAATAAATACATAGAATCAGAGGGGTAGCCGAGTTAGTCTGGACCTGCAAAAGCAACAGAGTCCTGTAGCACCCTATAGACTAACAAACGTATTGGAGCATACACTTTTGTGGGCTAATACCCACTTAGTCGGATGGCATGCATCCGACAAAGTGGGTATTAGCCCACGAAAGCTTATGCTCCAATATGTTTGTTAGTCTATAAGGTGCCACAGGACACTCTGTCGCTCTTTCAATAAATACACAGCACCTATGTATCATGTTCCATACATACAGCTTAAATGCTTTGGAAAAAAAGCTATTAAATATCGTTACACCATCTGTAAGATGGGGAAGTCAAGGCATGGAGATATCAGATGACTTGCCTAAGGTCATACGATGAGTCAGTGGCAGAATAGAGCCCAGCTCCTTCAACTTCAATGTCTGTACCTACATACAAGCTCACGTTGTCTCCTATAGTACCCACATACTCTACCTCACTACTGTAATCTTTTTGTGTATCTTTTTCCATTTTCAGACTGTATCCAAGCTGCTTGAAAGACTGTCTAAAACAAAGGTTAGAGAAAAATGACATAATAGGAAGGGGACAACTGGCGACAAAATGCTTTATAGCAGTCAACAGTGGCATCTGATTGGCATCTCCTATGTAATGATGATATATCTGGATTGTTGGCACTCCAACACCCAAAGTTTAGTGGACAATTTTGTTGATAAAAGTTAAGTTTTCATTTCTGGAGCATCAGTGACTGAATCGTGAATTTCTATCACCTGGGGCCCAGCAATGAAATTTCAAGGAGAGCAAGGCTATTTAACAATAAAACTGTTCTCCCTTTCTGCACAGTGATCTGATAACTAAGTTGGTGAAAATTTTTCGTCCCAAAAGACAGTGCATCAGTTTCATGAATCACTATTTGTTTACCAGCTTATACACATACAATATGCCAGGCAAAGGCTAAAGTTTGAAATAAAAGTTTCAGACTTTAATCAAATGCTTTAGTTTTATAACAACATTTAGCTATATAGGGTTTTGTTCCTCTCTCACTTAAACTGATGTACATTAGGAGTAAATCCAAAAATCAATGAAGTTACATTGATATATAACTGGTGAGAGAATAATCAGGTCAACATGGATTATTTCCAGTGCCCACACAGTATCTTGGTATTAGGTTTTTGTTTCATGTCCCATACTGCTTTTTAAGGTATGAATTTAGTTTCGTTCCTGTCCCCCACACCGCCCAGCTCTCAATATAGAGGAGGCTAGGACATTTTGGCTTAATGACTCATTTCTTTCCTTTGGGATAGAATGTGCAGTAAAGCTCACAACAGATTTTGTCTGGGACTTTCAAAGAAGCCTGAAGGAGTTAGGAGTCTAATGACAATCAGTAGAATTTGTGTAGCAAACTCCTTCAACTCCTTTGAAAGCCCCAGTTTCTATGCCCTGCTGATATGGAGAGCCAGTAAATCATGGGCTCGGCTTCCAGTAAAAGATCCTCTTTCTCTCCTTGCTAAGAAGAAATTTTGAGGCACCTCATGCAGCCATGCAAACTTCATTTTTGTCCCAGGGCTTTTTAAGATGTAATGACCTTGAAGACTCATCAAAAGACACATTTTTGGTATCTGTAGGTAAAATATTTCTCGCCATACTTTGTGTCAGACACATTGATGTTGTTGTACATTTCTTTTCAGTTCGATTATTATTCTAACACTGTAGCTAGGAGACAGCTCTGGAATTATCCTGGGCAAGGTGACACTAATGCCAAAAAATTCTAGCATCAGTAAAATTTTCATATAGGAAACGCTTCAGAGAAGTGTTTGAACCAGACATTAGTATGATCACACAAGGATGCCCTCAGTTCAGGAGCCCAATGCAAGTCTGCCCCATTAAGAATTCTCCAAATCAGGGAAACCGAACCCAATTTGGGACCACAATTATGCCAATTTAGGAAGCCCGCAATTCAGGAAAATTAAGGATTACTGAAAAAACCTTCAGTGGAGAAACAGATGTAATGAAGCTCTACTTAGTACATATATACCTAGTGCTATTACAGGTAATACCCTATCTTTTCGGCCAGGTGCATGGAGGTTTATTAGCTGATCCCCTTTATTCAGGGATTCATTTACCTGGTTATTGTTTTGACTTGCCTAAGCACCCAAAAGTGCCTTTTTGGTGATTATTTACATTAGTAAACAACATAAATTATAATAGTGAAGCTTACATGCTTTTAGATTCAAGCATCTAAATTGCATCCACTTAAATACTAAGATACAGAAAAAGGCTGCAGAGTAACCTAGTAATACTACAGCAAAATGCCCTGTGAGAACTAAGAGGAGAACCCAGGGCTCTTGTCTCCTACTCCTGTCTGGATGATCTATCGACTATGGTTTCAATATTGTTGTAAACAATATTCATTACAGTTAGACAAACTTTAAACTACATGCTATTTCACCATGGCCAGTCTTGCATTAGCATAGTGAATTTTTCCCAGATTCATATACATCCCAGTCCAAAAGCTCATGCAATGCAGTCAATAGAAATATCAGGAGGACAAGGAAGGAATTTAGGAGCAGGTCCTAAATAAGGAGAAAAGCCTGGTTTGATGACAGATCACTTTTATTGTAATGATTGTTGTCACTCAGTATCACTAGATGGAGACATGACTGAAATACTTGACGAAGAGGAGACTGTTGCCCTGCACCATAAAGCAGTCACCTCAGCCAGTTTTAGAAGCTGTTTTCTCTAACAGCTAACAAATTTGCAGTGAACCAATAGAAAGTCAGCTGGCTTTCTTAGCAGGTTAAAGTTGGTTTCCTTCTTTAAAAAATATTTAATTTTTGCTAGTATGTGAATAGATAAACATGTACTGAAAAGAAAGCAGAATAAAATCAAAAGGGTAAATCTGCCCTTGTAAGCACTCAGATTATGAGCAAGCATCCTCACATTCTAAACATCCATTAAGTTAATTTCAGTGTATCAAGGCAATTCGTTCTACATGCATGGTACAACTATTCTGAGACTATACCTGCTATTCCAGATACTATCCAGAGCAGAAGAGTTTTAAAAATTAAAGGCCTGAATTTTTTTCTCACTTTCACATGGTTAAAAATGGTCCTCAATTAAGTTAATTCAGATTTATACCAGTCTATGTAAGAGCAGAACATGGCCCAAGAGACATATATCATACCTACAAAAAATTAAGCTTCATGAGATCAGATGGTTTTATTACCAATTTGTGTTATATTGTACCTACAGGGCCCATCTCCACTGTGATAGGTGCTGTACAAAGGTCTAACAAAAAAAGTCATTTCCCTCAAGATCTTACAATCCAAGAATAATTTGACAGACAATAGGTGGTTACAACAAATAGGTGCTATTAATAAAACAACAAGGCACCTTAAATGCTCTGCTTCCCCTCCTCTTTTTGCTCTGGGTCAAGCACATTATAAAAGACACTTTCCTCATTTAAGAAATGGGCTAGGTCCATATCCCATTTCAATATTTTAAAAACTGCTTCAAACTATGAAATTAGCATTTGAAAATCAGATACCTCAACTGTACAGCAGCATTTTAATACATCCATACTGTGTCTTTATTTTAATTTATAAACATATGAGTGATTATCCCAGGGTCTGGTCAGCTTTACAGGAATTTCTATGAAATTGTGGAATTTAATTATAGAATCATAGATGTGTAGGACTGTAAGAGATCTTAGTAGCTCATCTAGACCAGTCCCCTGCACTTAAGGCAGGACTACTTAATAACTAGACCATTCCTGACAGGTGTTTGTCTAGCCTGTTCTTAAAAACCTCCAGTCATGAAGATTTCACAACCTCCCTTGGCAATTTGTTCCAGTGCTTAACTACCCTGAAAGTTATTAAGTTTTTCCCAATGTCCAACCTAAACTTCTCTTGTCCAACCTAAACCTCCCTTGCTGGGAGCGGGGAGAAGTGGAATGGCAGCACGTTCAGGGGAGGAGGCAAAGTAGAGGTGAGCAAGGGTGGGGTGGGGTGCGCACACAGGGAGAGCCGCAAGTAACCACAGTGGGGGAGGGGGAGGGGACACCACTCCCCACCCCAGCTCACCTCCGCTTCTCTCCCTCCCTCCCTCCCGGGCTTGCCACACCAAACAGCTGATTTGCGGCAAGCCTGGGAGGGAGAGAGGGAGGCGGGAGAAACGGAGCAGCAGCACACTCAAGAGAGGAGACGGAAGTGAACTGGGGCGTGGGGACATGTGGGGAGGGCCGCAACAAGTAACGGGGGGCGGGGCTCAGATGAACTGCTCTCTGCCCCAGCTCACCTCCGCTCCGCCTCCTCCCCCGATATAATGCGGTTTCACTTATAACGCGGTAAGATTTTTTGGCTCCCGAAGACCATGTTATATCAGGGTAGAAGTGTATACAGGCATGTCGCGTCTTGTGCGAGGGTTCCGTTCTGCGGTTACCGCGTAAAGCGGAAACCGCGCATAGCCAAAACCCATTGACTTCAATGGGAGATGAAATTGCACCCCTTGCAGGAAGTTAAAAAAATCTCCTCTCTTTTTTTGTTTTTGCGAACCATGTAAAGTGGAAATCGCATAAGTTGAATCAGCGTAAGATGCAACATGCCTGTGTATAAAATTTTAAACACAGACACGTCACACCTTTAATTAAACTGGTACAACTGTGAGTGTAGACCAGGCCTTCAATTGTCTACCAGATTTCTGGACACAATCAGATAGATGGGAATCTAAATGTTATCTTTTGTGCCTGCAATGCAATTAAATGCTGTCACAAAATTGGAAACTGGTTTAAAATAATAATAGTCGTAAACAGGCCCTACATTTATTTAAAGTTTTCCCAGTTAAGTTTATTGGTATGGGATAAAGAGGAAAATTCCTTCAGACTTAGGCCTGTGTTTTATTTTTATTACTCTATTTACATTTTTACTAGCTGTCATAAGTGTGACGTACCCTTACAGGTAAACAATAATTCTAGGCTACTTCACACTTATGACACTAGCCTTCAAGCATATTTATTAAAGCAGGACGACATTCACTCTGTCCTTCTGGATCACTCGGTCATTATGACGCTGGTGGTTTTGAATAGGGACCCAGGATTCTTGTAACTGTCTGAATTTCTGGACAATTTAGAGCAAATATTTCTGTCAGCTTTTACTTTACTGCACATGCAGATCCGCTCTCAGAAGAAACAGGCATCATTACTCTACATTGAAAATAAGAGGGCTGGATAAATGTGTCAAAACAATTCAAAGGAAATGTATCCCTCTCATTGCATTCATTTATCTAAATGGCTTTTACTACAAAGTGCAGCAAAACTTTTAGCATAACCAATTGCATTTTATCTGATTTTTTGTGTGTGAGTGCACACATCTGGAGAAGAGGGCAATATTGCCACCCTTTTCTCTCACAAGTCCATTTGTGTTCTATTCTTTTTGCAAACAAGGTAAAGAGAAAAGCACATCAGGTCTTTGTTCACTAATTTTTTTTTTCTAACTAGTAGAGTGGAGACCTGGCATCATTTATGCACAGAAACGGTTTTGGTTTTTTTACCTTGTCTATCCCCCTGCCAATCCCTGATCCTGAATGACTCTCCCATAATGCTCCCAAATGAGTTTATTAGTCAGAATTAGCATCAGCATGACAGCTGTTATTAAAGTTGTACAGCCATACTCAACTGGCGCATACCAATGTAGCTCTACTGAAGCCAAGAGAGCTATGCCAATATATACCTGCCGAGTATCTGGCCCACAGAAAGTTAATGGAGTTTCACTTGCAAAAGGAAAGTTTTTGAGGGAAAGTAGGTTACAATAGTTAGAGCAGGGATTGGGAAACAGGAGATGGTGGTTCTAGTCCCACTGACTTGGTATGTAACCACTTAGTCTGCCAATGCCTCTGTGTCCCCATCAGTAAAATGGCTATAACACTTTACCTCACACGGATAATGTGAAGATTTTACTGATGCTTTATAAGACACACAGAGATCCTCAGATAAAAGGTGCTATAGAAGAAGTCCATGGTGTTGTAATATATTTGTCTGGGGAGCAATAAACCCTGAAAGTCTGGCTGTACAGTTCCAAATACTCTTTGCTCCTTCAATTAAATGGAGGGATGAAGCATACAACACAGCCTTGATCAGTGGGTATGTGGTACAAGTAAACCTTAAAAAAAAAAAAAAAAAAAAAAAAAAAAAAAAGTAGCCAGTGGAAGCCCAGGCAGTGCTTCAGGTGTCATCTGTAAAGTGTAAATAAGCCCCCAATGGCTGAGAACTTAACTGGACAGTGACAGATCACGAAACCCTGATGATAGTCTAAACAAAAAGAGCTCCTATCCATGCGCGAGTCAGTGTGAAGTAATGGACACAGCTACAACACATAAATGAGTCTGAAAAAGAATCAGACAAGTTCTTGGAGGATAGATCTATTAATAGCTATCGGCAGGGATGCAACGCCATGCTCTTGATGCCCCTAAATCTCCAACAGCCAAAAGCTAGGACTGGACAACAGCGGGTAGATCACTCAAAATTGTCCTGTTCTGTTCATTCCCTCTGAAGCATCTGACACTGGCAACTGTGTGAGACGGGATACTGGGCTAGGTGGACACCACTGATCTGAGCCAGTATATGATCATTCTTAGTTCTTAACAGACATTCGAGGATACATAGAGTGGCAGTCCTGGAATTTTATTATATAGATAATAAACGTTTTAGTAAAAAGCAACTTTTGGGGTGCGACTTTTCTTGCTTCCAGGTACCCAAATTGTACCAGTGGAAAAGCATGTGCCAAGAACCTGTCCCTACTCAAGGATAAAAGAGCCATATAGCAGGTCCTAAAGTTTACTGCCAACAGAGGCATTTTGTTTTGTGGTTAAGAGGTCTATATGAGGCTGTTTGTACAACACCTCTAACACAAGGGACTGAAGACATGATCTTACATCAGTGCAACCGACTATAGAACTGCTCAGCCTGTCCATTTTGGTCAAATGGACAGTGTAATCTCAGGCAAACCACCTCCCCCTCTGTCTAACATGCCTTAAAGCTGGTGATGGAAAACATTAAAGGTCATCCTGGCTACTTTGGGCTGGTCTACAGTAGTGGGAGGGATCGACCGAAGATACGCAACTTCAGCAACGTGAATAATGTCGCTTAAGTCGGTGTATCTTTGGCTGACTTACCTGCCATCCTCATGGCGGCGGCGGCGCGCTCCCCCGTCAACTCCAGCTTGCGCCTCGCGGCGAGCTGGAGTTCCGGAGTTGACGGGGGCACCATTGGTGATCGATTGCTACCTGCTGATCCGGCGGGTAGTGAAGACATACCCTATATCTGAGACAGATTCTAATCTCCTACTCAGAATAGGGATTACTCTGCTCTACATAGCAGTTCCACAGAATTCAGTGGGACTGTTTGTGGAGTAAGGAACTATCCAGTATGAGTAAGAGTATCAGAATCTGATCCTTACTGATATAGCCTTATCAGTATGGTTCATTTTTGCCTAGGCCTAAAGAGATGGTGGAAGAGTCCGGGCTCCAGTGAGCAAGTCTATTTGCAAAGTCCATCAAATAAAAGTCAGTGTTTTGAAAGTTAGGAATATATCCCCATGGAGACATCTAAGGAACTTACATGGCCCCCTTTATCCTGGTATCTGAGCACTATACAATTTTTAATATAATTTATTCTCACAGCATCTTTGGGGAAAATATCAGTGCCCTAGATGGTACACACACAGCCAGAGTGCTGTGCCTAAAGTCAAACAGGAAGCCTATGTTGGAGCAGGGAATTGAAATCGGTGTCCCTCTAGGTTAGCATCCTAACCAATCGCCTATCCTTCCTCTCCATGACACAGATTCCAAAGTGTCCCTGGAGGGTTTTCTGATTGTATTCTTTCCTGGATCATTTACCTTTTACAATTTCTACCAGCATTTCTATCACCTGTCAGAACTTGCTTCTAGCAGTGCTACCAGGTACAGGTGATGACAGTGGTTTCACTTTTTCCAACTTCTCTCTGGCTGCCTTCCAGGTACTAACTAATCATACTGGTTTCCCCTAAACACTCAGGGCTGCTACAGCCACCTACAATTTAGTTTCCATCCAATTAAATTTCCATCCAGATATTTGTAACTGCTACCAGAGGGCACTCCTTTGTGTCAACACCTGTTGGCAGGCTCTAGCACTCAGAACAGCCACTGATAGTGACTGGGGAAGTATCAAGCAGTGGCCCTTCAGTAAAAAAAATAAAATAAAATAAATAAAAATTATGAAAGGTCCAAATTCCACCCTCATGTATGTCCATGTAGCACCACTGCATGTGACCCAGTGATGTAATATATAGCAGCACCAGAGGGAAAGGCGAAAGATGCACATTTTTGCCTATGAAGTACTGTATTTCTGAATCTCATATTGAACCATCTGGAGCTGCTGGGTCATTTGCTTTCACCACAGGAGGGGTATAAAGAGTCAGTGAAGCTGCACCAGAGATTTTGGCATGGCGGATTCTAGGTCCCGCATACAAAGATTCCATATAATTAAGAAAGTAACTAAGAAGATTAAAATAAGACTAGATTGATAGCTCCTACTTTGCTCCTAGTGCAGCAATGAGCCAGCTGAACGTAAATGACTGTACATATTGCATAACCCTAGATACTAAATAAGGGACAGATTCTGCCACCCTTATTTATGCTGAGCAGTGTCTTACTCCACATCTTACTCCACAATGCAGAAAATGGAGCTGCTCATGAACTAATATGAGTGAGAGCAGCAGACTCTGTCCCTCAGGGAAAGGACAAATAAAGCAGTGAGGTTCATTCAGAACTATTAGGATCCACCTCTAGCAGCTCCCCATCCACTTGAGCACACACAGCTGGTTTTTGGAGCAACAAGGGAGACGAGCAGTGCTCACAGTACCTGATCCTCCTCTTTTATTCCGGTTGTATGTCACTGCAACTCCAGTTGAGTCACCCCTGATTTACGCCTGTATACATGAGAACTGAATAACATCCCCATTTTAACATCTCTTTTTTTTTTCTTTAAAAAGTTAAAGGAAAACTGCTCCTGGACTTGTATGCCAAGATGCTCATCTGACCAAAGAGTTTCACCTGATTTCTGAGTTAGAACTGAAAACTTCTAAAGAAATGCTCACTGAACCAACTAAAGAAGTATGAGTGCACAGCTAAAACATCTGCTACTACGTCACTGATTGCAAGGATGCATTCTCTCTGTATAGTTGCTAGGGTGACAAGACTGCAAGTGTGAAAAATCAGGGTAGGGGGTAATAGGAGCCTATATAAGAAAAAGACCCAAAAATCAGGACTGTCTCTATAAAATCAGGACATCTGGTCACCCTAAGTTGCTGAAGTCGATTTAAAGTTCTCAATGGGCAAAATAAACGGAACAAAAAGTGTTTGCTATGAAAGTTTTAGTAGGGCTTTTGCAGGTGAAGGGGAAGTAAGCTCTCTTCATGCTTTAGCTGTCTGCGGTATTGTTTCCTTCCCTTTGCCAAGTGACTGATATAGAATTTGTCCCTGGAAGTGCAGATGTAACAGCAAAACGTGAGATTAAATTTTGACAGATCATTAATTTGAACTGTCTGGACGATTAATGTCCCAATGTGCTGAAGTGATGGACATGACTGCATCAAACATTACATACTAGAAAATAACTTCTGACCTATCACTCATTTAAAAAAAAATCCCACTGTATTCTGCAGGTATCATATTGTAAACTACATAAATTGGATCATAATTGTAGAATATTTTATATATATTCACACACACGCGCACACAAAGAATATGACTGTGATGACGGCTCAGTTCTTCACCTCATGCATCCTAATATGTACTCTGGGCCAGATCCTCAGTTGGTGTAAGCCAGCATATTTCCACTGATATCACAGATCCCAAGACCTGCATAACACGGCCCTAGGAACTTCCCCAAAATCATTCCTAGAACATACCTTTTACAAAAACATCCAATCTTAAAAACTGTCAGTGAGGGAGAATCCATGACACCTTGATAAATTGTGTCAATGGTTAATTACTCTCACTATTAAAAATTTATGCCTTATTTCCAGTATAAATTTGTCCAGCTTCAACTTCCAGACACTGGAGTGTGTTAAACCTCCTGTGTGTTAAACAGGGGTCGGCAACCTTTCAGAAGTGGTGTGCCAAGTCTTCATTTATTTATTCTAATTTAAGGTTTTGCGTGCCAGTAATACATTTTAAAGTTTTTAGAAGGTCTCTTTCTATAAGTCTATAATATATAACTAAACTATTGTTGTATGTAAAGTAAATAAGGTTTTTAAAATGTTTAAGAAGATTCATTTAAAATTGCATTAAAATGCAGAGCCTCCTGGACTGGTGGCCAGAACCTGGGCAGTGTGAGTGCCACTGAAAATCAGCTTGCGTGCCGCCTTTGGCACTTGTGCCATAGGTTGCCTACCCCTGCTCTACAAGAATGAAGAGTGCATCATTAAATATTTGTTCCCACAGTCTACACTTATAGCCTAATCAAGCCACCCCTTAATCTTAGAATCATAGATCTTTTCTTTCTCAAGCTAAATTGATTGAGCTCTTTGAGTTTATCACTGAAAAAGGCACGTTTTCTAATCCTTTAATTATTCTTCTGGCTCTTTTCTGAACCCTCTCCAATTCATCTACATCTGGACACAGGTGGTGGAACTGGGAGTGTTGCCACATCCCCTTGGCTTGAAGTTGTTTCCATCATATGCAGGGCTTACAGTTTGTTTCAAGAGCTCTCAGCACCCTGCTATCCAAATTGTTCCAGCACCCATTGAACTGGACGCAGTAACCCAGCAGTAATCACGTACATGCCATATATAGAGGTAAAAACCCTTGTTTATACATCCAAAGATCGCATTCGCCCTTTTCAACATAGCATCACAGTGGGAGTTCATAGTCATCTGATTATCCAACACCATGACCCCCTCATCTTTTTCAGTCACTTCCCCGGATAGAGTCCCCCATCTTGTCAGTAAGGCCTACATTCTTTGACTCAAGATGTACACATTTAGCCATATTAAAAACATATTGTTTGCTTGTGCCCAGTTTATTGGGGGAGGGGTAATCTGCAAACTTCATCAGTGATATTACATTTTCTTCCAAGTCATTAATAAAAACATTAAAATAGTGTGGATCCAAGAACCAATCCAGTGGGACCCCACAAGAAACTCACCAGTTTTATAATGATTTTTACATTTTAACAGTTACCCAGCTTTTAATTCATGTAATGTGCACCATGTTAATTTTATATCTTTCTAGTCTTTTTAAATCTAAAATATCCTTCAGTACTAAGTCAAATGTCTTACAGAAGTATATTACATCAATACTATTACCTTTATCAACCAAACAAACCTGTCATCTCATCAAAAAAGTTCCCATATTGACTGCCATATATCTGCCGCGCACTATCTTGCCCAGGGATCAATGTCACACTGAAGGACTTATCTGTGTAATTCCATATACACTTATTGGCACAACATTAGCTGGGTCTTCCAATCTTCTGAAACTTCTCCAGTGTCCCAAGACTTATTGAAAGTCAACATTACCTGCCCAGTGAGCACCTAAGACAGCTTTTAAAACTCTTGGATGCAAATTACCCAGACATGCTGATTTTAAAATATCAGACTTCAGTAGCTGCAATTAAACATCCTCCTGAGAAACTGGTGAACTGGGAAGAGTTTATATGATTTGACTACATTATCAGTTTTTCCCACCAATACAGAACAGAAATATGTATTGAACTACACCAATTTAGTTGGGGATTGGTCCTGCTTTGAGCAGAGGGTTGGACAAGATGGCCTCCTGAGGTCCCTGCCAACCCTATTTTATGATTTATAGTAGCTGAGAATCTGGCCCTTTGATTAAACTGTTTCATTTACTCTATAACTAGATGCTTTAGAAACATGTAACCAGGAGTAATTGATTACACACGATACAAGATTACAGGTTTAAAAACTAAGGACCTGACTGTGCACAATCAGGTCTACTTGCTTAACTACACGCACTTTGGCCCAAATGCATCTCTTGTATAACTTCACTGAGACTAACACCAAAGATGAGCATGGCCAGCATCTTAGGTCATTAAGAACTTGTGCCTCTCTCCCTTTCTGCGTCAGCATTTAGTAGCACTCTATTAGAGTAGATGGAAAAACTGGTCCTCACTGGAGGATGTTTCCCAGTTGACTGGTGTTTGATTGTCACCAAGACAATTTGTTGTGGTATCTTTCTTCATACAAAGAAAATATCAATAATTGTAAACAGAAGTCTTGATCAAAACAGATGGAGATATCATGGAACAGAATAAGAAAAATACTGTCACTTGAATGATACAGCTCAGCCAGGGTCAGTAAAACACAAAATTCAAAGCACACCAGGAAATACGGAATTGTTAGGCAACAAAGTTTTTTAAAAGTTGTATGTCTCCACCTTCTACTAGACAGCTGAATCCATTTATCCTGATCAGAAAGAAATATCACAATATTGGAGAATACTTTAAGAAAGGATGGTAAAACATATTTTGTAATAAGTGCTATTCAGAATCGACAAATCTTCATTTCATTACAATATTAGCAAAATTAAGCATATTGTAAAAATGTGCTTCCGTAGTTTTTCTAGGGCAAGAGACAGCCTGGCACTTTATGTAGTCATTTACACTGGTAAATGGACAAAAAAATACCATAATACCAAAAATACTTCTATCATAGCAGTGTCTTACATCCACTTTGCACAAATTATTAATGATCTGGCTGAAGGGATTAATTACACACCCAGCAAACTCACAGACGACACTAAGATGTGGGGAGAGGTAGATACACTGGAGGGTAAGGATAAGGTCCAGATTGACCTAGACAAATTGGAGGATTGGGCCAAAAGAAATCTGATGAGGTTCAACAAGGACAAGTGCAGAGTCCTGCACTTAGGAAGGAAGAATCCTATGCACTGCTACAGCCCCTCCCCCCCCCCCCCCCCCCCCCCCACTAGAGAAGGGATAGGGATAAATTGGGGAGTGTCCAGCGGAGGGCAATGAAAATGAGTAGGGGACTGCGGCTCAGACTTACGAGGCGAGGCAGAGGGAATTGGGGTTATTTAGTCTACAGAAAAGAAGAGTGAAGGAGGATTTGACAGCAGCCTTCAGCTACCTGAAGGGGTGGGGGGGTCCAAAGAGGATGGAGCTTAGCTGTTCTCAGTGTGGCAGATGACAGAACAAGGAGCAATGGTCTCAAGTTGCAGAGGGGGAGGTTTAGGTTGGATATTAGGAAAATCTATTTCACTAGGGGGGTGATGAAGCACTGGAATGGGTTACCTAGGGAGGTGGTGGAATCTCCATCCTTAGAGGGTTTTTAAGGCCCGGCTTGACAAAGCCCTGGCTGGGATGATTTAGTTGGGGACTGGTCCTACTTTCAGCAGGGGGTTGGACTATCTGACCTGAGGTCTCTTCCTACACTAATCTTCTATGATTCTATGAAATGTACATGATAACACAAGGTGCAAGAAAGCAGAGAAGCAGACCCCTAGTATTTTTCTATCTACCTTAGGCATTTACAGAGCACCCATTATCAGAGAATCTAGGCCACTGTTTCTCAAATGCAGCCACCAGGAGGTTTCCCTGCATCCACAGCAGTTTCCTAGGCAGTTGGGGGGCAGGGCATTAGCCCCCCCTTCGCCCCGCCCTCCTTCGTCACTGTTGCTCCTGCATGCGCTGCCTCTCTGGAGGCATGGGTGATACACGCAACACTTAAGGAACAAGGATTCTCGTACCTGAAGTTCATATCTTAGATCTATTCTCCTGCCACCCCCTACCCCCCCATGTAGACCAGGGCTTAAAAAAAAATGTTAATTAGTTTTTGTTTTCTTAGTCTCTTCTATGGGGCAGATTCAGCTATTCTGATACATGCTTAATAGCACCTTACTCCAGGAGCCATCCCACTGACTTCAATGGGACTAGCTACAAAGTAATGTGCTTCTCATTGTGAATAAATACATCAGAATCGGGCTCTAAATGTATGAGTTCCCAATATGGCATTAAAACCAAGTTCCATGTTATTCTGCCAGTGTATTAGGCAGCTTGAATTTCCTACTAAAATCCTTTTGTCTTCCATTAGCATAAATCAGTCTTTGTTGTGAATTTTAAAGCTGAGTACTAGGAGACTCAGAATGTCTGACTTCCAAGATGATTCAGAATGCATTAATGAAGAAATGTGCACCCTAATGGACTCATTCTATGAACCAATGTTAAATGCATTTTAGAATCTGATTCTAGAGAAATGCTCAATTTACTGATGTCAGAAAAGCAGAGGCACAATTTCATCAAAAGTTAATTAGTACTGTAGAAGTTTATGAAATCTTAAGCAAATTTTATAGCCATTTACATAAAATGAACTATGCTCGAACACATGATGCCCTCTGTATTTTTATTTTTTTTAAAAGGATTAGGTTTCGGTCCATAGTAGGCAATTGGGAGATATTAAAAGTAATTAACGAATCTCAAGAAAAAGTAACCATAAGTTACAGATTTCCTTTGGTGTTTAAATCAATGCTTTTTGGAAAATGGCCTTCAGCACGGCAGAACACAAACTGGAGCTGCATGAAATGTTCTATTCAAACTGAATACATATCATGGATCAGCTCTGGTTCAAGTTCAAAACCAGCAGTGATTCACTCAGGCTTTTTGGGAGGTGTTTGCAAACTGTCTGAAGATTTTGCATATCTGACTCATCTATTTCTGGTGCTCATCATTTAGCACCGGTGCCCTCACTGGCAATTTTTCAGTCAAAATCGGATGTTTTTCTGAGAGATATGATCTAGTGCAAACAGCAATTAATTCCTGGAAGTCCTAAGGCCTGTATTATGCAGGAGGTCAGACTAGGTGATCGCTAGCTTTAAAATCTATGGGCAGAGGGGGCGGAGCTCTTTCCAGAGATTTCTTCTCAATCTGTCTGACAGAATTGGGAGACATGGCTCTCAAGCATCAGTTGATGGCGAAGGGCTTGGCTACACTGGCGCTTTATAGCGCTCTAACTTGCTGGCTGAGGGGTATGAAAAATCACCCCCCTGAGCACAAGTATGAGCGCTTTGAAGTGCTAGTGTGGACAGGCTCCAAACGCTGGGAGCCAGGCTCCCAGCACTCGGAGTTAATGCCCTCGTGGAGGTGGATTACCAGGAGCGCCGGGAGACCTCTCGCCCAGCAATCGCGTGTGGCCACACTTGCACTTCAAAGTGCTGCCGCAGGAGCGTTCCAAGAGCAGCTCCTTGACTCCATAGCAACACTCTTGTGCCTTCCTGCCCCCACCAAGAGCACAGCCCTGGTGGAACATCCCTGATAAAGCTCCGCCAGTTAACCACTGCTCCTTGGACTTCCAGAGTGGTACTGTTTTCCATTCTGAGTTTGGAAGGGCTGATAGAGAGGATCAATGGCAGACATCGACCCAGACTCACCTGGACTTCTCCTGGCTCAACCCACTGTCTGCTGCCTTCTGACATGCAGATTTCAAGGCTGATAGAGCACCCTCATGATGATCTTTGGACTCACTAAATTCCTAACTGGTATTTCACTTACACCCTTCATGTAGCTTACACTGTCATTTATAACCCCACAGAATTTGGCCTGTGGGTTCATGCCCCTTGCGTTAGGGACAAATTCTGCTTGCAGCTCACTGGTGTTCGTGGAGTTACTCCGCATCTATACCAGTGTCAGTGCAGAATCCATACCCGGGCTTGGTTGGATTTTGCCCCCTTTCTGTAGGAACAGTGCTGTCTATTGGGAAGATGTCTGTGGAGAGATTTTTCCCTACTTTGCCACACTACCCCTGCACCAAGTACCCACTGCATGCTGACTGTGTGATCAAACTTCAGACAATAACAACAAGCAGTTTGTGCTCTGCTATTAGCATATTGGTAACACTATAATCGTAGTGTCTGGTGTCCAAACTTAGTAGTACTGCTGGTATTCCACACTGGGGCAGACTTTTCAAGGGTGTCCCACACAACTATGGATTATTTGATGTTGCATGCCTTGACCAAATACAGGAAACTAATGGGATGAGGAAGGGCAACCTCGCATTAAAAGGTATGCAAGTTAGACATTCGGACAGCTCCACATTTCAGATCCAAACATTCAGAAATGTCAGAGTATTCAAAATCTGAATCTGAATGTTGTGGCTTGAGAACATCACAAAATTGAAATATTACAACCAGAACAATGCAAGGCATGAACGTTCTTAGCTGTGAAACTTCAAGGCAGATATTCTCTCGTAACACAAACTTAGGAGCACAAACTGTGTGTTATTTACACACTGTGTGTGTGTGTGTGTGTGTGTGTGTGTGTGTGTGTGTGTGTGTGT
>ML677333.1:1391860-1482373 GCA_007922305.1 Dermatemys mawii
TGTGTGTGTGTGTGTGTGTGTGTGTGTGTGTGTGTGTGTGTGTGTGTAAGTAAATGTGAGAAATGTAATAGTCCCAGTGACATGGAATGTAACTTTCAAAACCTATATTCTTCATTTAGTCTTTAATAGAGATGTGGGTGTTGCCATTCATCCTTCAAAAGAAAGGAAACAGTACTGTTATACAAGAGAGAGACAGCAGATGGCACCACTGTCATTTGGAAAGACCCTGAAATGGAGACAAAATTTCAGGGATTCTTGTATGACATTGCTACCATCTGCTCACTGACTGACGACTTTTCAAAGCAAATGTAATCTAGTGACCCCTTTTAACCACGAGCTTGATTCTTATGTGTAGAAAGGAGCTACAGTAATACACTCTGGCAGCAGAAAGGGCCTCAAAGTGGGTGTAAATGTAATTTACATGCACTCTAAAGCGTGGAGATGGGGGGGGCTTTATACCCCTTCTACAAAAACTTGAGACTGGATTAATAATTAATGAGAACACTGAGTTTGGAACAGAAGCCCTTTCATCTCACTTTTAGTAAAATGCATAAATATAGTTATGGTACGAAACTACTCATTAAAGCGATAGTCAACAGCTATATTAGTATTATTATTAGAACTCTTTGCTTCTCCTCCCCCAACCCTACCCCCCCCCCCAAAAAAAAAAAAAAAAAAAAGTTGTCCATGCCTTTGGAGTGTAAACAGGAATCCAGCCCGACATCTTTTGCTTTCAGTTAGCATTAGAGAGGAAGTTAACTAGCCAGTTCTGGACAAAGGCTTCAGTCAGAGGTCTCAATGCACAAATGAGGCAGAAGTATTTTAGTTTTTTAGGGAATAAGGACCTCTACTGAATTAAGGGAAAACTACAGTAGAACCTCAGTGTTATGAAGTTCACAATCAGACAACAGAGACCAAAAAAAGCAAATACTGTACAGTACAGCACTGTGTTAAACTACTAAATAAAAAGGAACATTTAAAAAAAGATTTGACAAAGTAAGGACACTGTTTCTGTGCTTGTTTCATTTAAACTAAGGTGGTGTAGTGGGGCAGCTGCCCCACTCCAGCAGAACAGGGGTTAAAAGCAGCCCTGCAGAGGGCTGCAGCTGGGAAAAGAAGTGAGAGCAGCTGAGTGAACAGCTGACCACAGATGTGGCCAGCTCAATCAGGGCCCAGCCAGGGCCGGTACCGGCAAGCACTAGGTGACCTAGGCAGTCATTTAGTGCAGCAGAGTATTTTGAGGGCAGCGCTCTGGTGCCTTTGGCAGCAGCTCGCATGGCCACTGGGTGCCTCCTGGTATGTCCCCCGCAAGCAGCCACCAAAATGCCACCGAAACGGAGAGGAGCCATGCAAGCAGCCGCCAAAATGTCGCTGAAGCGGATGTGGGCCATGCAAGCCGCCACTGAAATGCTGCCGCCGCCTAGGGCGGCAAAAAAGCTTATGCCAACCCTGGGCCCTGATAAGAATTCTGTGGCAAGGAACTGTAAGGAGTTCTCTCTAGCAGGAGAGAGAGAAGAACCTAGCTGCCTGGGATCAAGGTACCTGAAGAAGGGTGGTGCTGGGGAAAATGGCAAAGGGAGCTGGAGAGTTCCAGCTTGGAAAACCCCCAGGCTGAAGGTCGTGTTTAAGGCCAAAAGGTACTGGGGCTGCAGGGGGGCAGTCCGAGGATAGGCAAAGGCAGCAGATCCTACCCCTTGCCAATGATGAGTGGCCATTACAGACTGCAGTCTGCCCCACTGAGCTAGATGACGACTGCCAGTAGCCAGATGGGTGGCAAGGTGGGGTTTAGAAGGTTGGCAGTTCCCCTGGGAGGGGAGACCCAGACTGAGGGGATACTGCTTGGGCTGAATCTCAAGGAAAAGGACACCAGAGTCTGGGAGGGGTACAGGGCTAGCGGCAGGCAAGACACCTGCCTGCAGAGGGTGTTCTGAGCTGGAAGCGAGCTAAATCCTGGATGATCAGTAGGAGGTGCTGCGCCAGTGAGTCATTGCACTGGCACAGATGTTTAAAAGCAATTTTTCTGCATAGCAAAGTTTCAAAGCTGTATTAAGTCAATGTTCAGTTGTAAACCTTTAAAAGACCCATAACGTTTTGTTTGGAGTTATGAACACTTCAAAGTTACGAACAACCTCCATTCCTGAGCTGTTCATAACTTTGAAGTTCTGCTGTATTCACTATAGATTAGCTTCACTTGAGCAAAGTAAGTCATTTTGTGTTAGCAAAAAGATATAGCGGAAACTACTTAAACAAGGATCAAACATGCATAGACCAGAGGGCTTTACTGGGGTAAATTAGTATTAAAGACAAAGGACTAACGTAAGGCTTCAGTAACTGGCAAGGTGAGTCTGTCCCTCCGTGCAGTCCATTCGGTCAGCTATTGTCCAGAAAGAGGGACCGGATCATTCAGACTGAAAAAGGAAGGACTTCATTTTTTCCTCATTCCAATGCTGCAATTGGCAACTTAGCGATCAGAAGGAGGTGGGGGGAAAAGAGTCATAGTCAATGTCTGCTTATGGGGAGCCAGACCTGGTAAATATCACTGAGGCTTGGTATGAGGAGGAACATGATCAGACCATGTCAACAGGAAGCTTAAAATTACAATCAAAGGGGCGAGGGGCAGAGGACAAGTGGTTCTTGCTGTACTTATGGTACAGAGTGAGCCTATTTGGGTGATTGAGCAGGCAGCAAACAGTCAGAATTACCCTCCTCCCTGGGGTTTCGCTTTATTGATCAACATTAATCCTCATCTTAAAATTTCTCCCCAAATGCCAGTTGTTCCTAGGATTTCCTGGTATCAGAGTGGTAGCCGTGTTAGAATATATCCACAAAAACAATAAGGACTCCGGTGGTACCTTAAAGACTAACAGATTTATTTGGGCATAAGTTTTTGTGAGCTTTTTACCCACGAAAGCTTATGCCCAAATAAATCTGTTAGGATTTCCTGTCAGACCTTTTAGGGTATGTCTAATTGCAGTTAGACACTCACAGCTGGCCCAGTCCGTTGACTTTGGCTTGTGGGACTTGGGCTAAGGGGCTGTTCAACTGCGGCAGAGAGGTCTCTGGGACCCTCCCACTTCAGAGTCCCAGAGCCCATGTCTGAATGTCTGTACCATAATTAAACACCCCTTGGGCTTGCAGGGCTTGAGCTGAGTAAGCTGGCATGGGCCAGCTGCGGGTTTTTAATTATAGCGTAGACATACCCTTAGGTGCCACTTGGCCTTTGTTAATGCTCTCTCCTTGCATCTGATAATCTTTCACATAGGGCCTTGAATAAAGATGATGATAAATTCTCCATCCCTTCTTCAGTGCTTAAGGCACTCACCTAGGACAGGGAAAACCCAGGTTCCATTTCCTCTCTCACCACAGATTTCCTGTTGCAAGCTTGGACAAGTAACTTAGCCTCCTGCCTCAGTTCCCCAACTGTAAAAGAGGGACAACAGTACTTGCCATCCAAGAGGGAAGACGCTGTTAGATCTAATTTTCACCGATTCTGAGCCTCAAGATCTGCTTAGCAGCAGCAAACCCAGTACTGGTAGTTGATTCCTGGTAGATGAATTCCATAATTATTTCTTACTGGAGACTTGTAACACCTACTTACATGAAAACATTTGACTAGTCTCCTCTAATAGTCACTGCCACAGAGATCTGTAAGCCTGCACAGTGGTACAGAGCTCTCTGGTTAACCTACTCTCCTAGCAGGAGTTAGGATCCTGTATAAGGTTTCTGAGTAAGTTCTTCTGTGGCATATAATGTTAACTTCACTGGGATATGAGGCGGGATGGGGAGTATTTCTCTGGTTAGAGGCTAGGATTGCCAAGCTTCCAGGATTGGACTGGAGTCTCCAGGAATTGATATCAATCGATAGCAATCTGGGAGATTTTAATAGGATATTTTAAGAAAATGACATTACATCATGGAGGGAAAGAAATCTCCCAGAATAGCTTCAGTCAGAGTTGGCAGCACAGTGTTGCCACATCTCACAATATCATGCGTCTCACAATATTTAAAGTTTTGCTTATAGCCTCAGCTCCTGAAAATAAGTTGAGTTTCTTTCATAATCACTTTCATTTAAAAATAAAAATTGGGGGAGGAAGATAAAAAGTAAACATTCCATGATACTGCTCGTATCTCCTCAGGAACATGATACCTTAGTTCTGACTCACTAAATAGGCAGCTGCTTCTGAAAACAGGCAGGCTCCTAGAAATTTAAATAAATGTGTGTACACACATGACCAACATCAGAACCACTGGACAGATGAGTTATTTGAAGGGTATAAACACCAAGGTCCAAGAGGGACTGCATAAATTAATACTGACAGATGTAATGAGAGGGCAGAGGATGAAATTAAGAAAATAAGAGTTAGGCTCTTTAGGAAAAAACTCTTCAGAACAAGAGCTCTAAGTCTGTGGCTCAGTCTCCCAACAGAAGTAACATAAGCCCTGTTATTTTAAGACGTTTGAAACAGGAATGGACAAAGCATCGGAGACTGTTTTTAGAAACAATCCTGCACTTTCAGGGGGATGGATTTCTCCATCTCGAATTGCTCTGGAAGTGTGATAAAAGGTGGTGTGTTCACTATAAAAAGGCTATAAGAACGCACACTCTATAGGGTATCATGGGCAGAAAGGGTAAAGAGATACTTGAAACCACAGGCACCGACTCTGTGGGTGGCTCCAGAGCTGGAGCGCCCATGTAAAAATAAAAATAAAAAAAAATAGTGAGTGATCAGCACCCACCAGCAGCCCTAGTCCCACTCCTCCCACATGATCAGCTGTTCAGCGGCATGCAGGAGGCCCTGAGGAGGGGAGGAACAGGACAGGAAGAGGTGGGATTGGAGCTTGGGGTGGAGTAGGAGCAGGGCCTGGGGCAGAACGGGGGTCCTGCACCGCCAGGGAAATCACAAAGTCGGCACCTCTGCTTGAAACAACTGTCAGCAGCAACAAGGATGGCTATTTATGAGCTGTGGATGCAAAGAGATGCGAAAATTTGATTTATCGGAGGGAGGAAAGACAGAAAAAGGAGCAATGGTCTCCAGTTGCAGTGTTGGAGGTCTAGGTTGGATATCAGGAAAATCAATTTTACTAAGAGGGTGGTGAAGCACTGGAATGGATTACCTGGGGAAGTGGTGAAATCTCCATCCTTAGGGGGTTTTAAGGCTCGGCTTGACAAAGCCCTGGCTGGGATGGGTTGGACTAGATGACCTCCTGCGATCTCTTCCAACCTAAACTTCTACGATTCTACGAAAGGAAAAAATGACACTAAAGGCACCATCCTGCAAGGCGCTGAATTCTTTTTCACCAAAGTTAATGGGAATAGAGGGAGCCCAGAATCATGTGGGATCAACCCCTTGGAGTCACAGACAGCAAGGAACTGCTATGCAACATCCACTCACCATCCATCAGGAAGATAAGCTCTAGCAGACAAAAATCTGGCTAGTGTAAATAATTAACAGGAGGTGTAAATTATTAAGGAATCAGGACAAGATTAGATTACAAAAGAGAGAATGGCTTTTGGTGGCATCTATGTGAAAAACCTGTAAGAGGGAACGTATGGCAGGAACACTGGCTGTAGAAAGCAATTTTTAGTACATTACACTGTACGTTTTTGAATTTCCCAAACAAAGTTGAGGTAACATGAGAGCCACCCCTTCAAATCTAGAGATGGAGGGGATTTTACAATAATAATCCATGTTAATTTGTAGGTGATCAACCCAAAGGACACCAAAAATAATTTTTTTAAAAAAAAGTATGTCAAATAAAGCAACATATGATTTAACTTAGATCATATCCACCAAACCGAGAGAGCACTGATCCGGAAAGATCTGCTCCCTAGGCTGGTGAGCGCTCTAGCCAGGATGCACGACGAATAATTAGAATACCTAGCACACTTTGCAATTACAGTACTAGCAGAGCTGGTGCTTCGGATGGCAAGGTTAGAATTTGTAACCAGGTTAAACCCCCATTCAAATCAATGGGCCTGAAGAGCCAGGGGAGATCAAGATGGGTGTGTGGTGAATAGAAAGGTACCAGGATCCTTGCAACCCCACAAGAGCCAAGAGCTATCAGATTCTGCATTCCCTGGTTTACCCAGAGATGACTGCCCCAGAGAGGGTGAAGAAGAGAGGGTTCATGCCTCTACATCAGCCTGCAAACCTTTATAGACAAGCCTGAAAGAATTTAATAGATATGGAACCAGATAATATAACCATATTATATCTATGGGAATATAATAGGGCTTTGCAGAACTACTCTAAAACCCTCTAGTGTTTAATGGGATGAGCTCCATTCTATAGGTTTTTTGTACCATGCTATAGAATTCTACAGCAGGGATATTATTACATTCTATGGGATGGCACAGAGGTCACCACTTTCTACTTAATTCTGTAGGACTTTCCCATAAGTGGAGCTGGCTGGGTTCACTCAAGGGAGCAATCTGCACCATGCCAAGAGGTACTGCAGCTTGTCCACTCTCTTGTCATGACAGGGAGCTAGGGAATAGTATTGGGCCTACTAAGGCAGATGCCTCACTGATCTCCCCAGCCGTAGAGCAGCTCCACATCACGTAAGTCAGGGCTGTGGCTTGATGCTTGCTATTCAATCTAACCAATAAAAAGAGCCCCTTGGACTTCAGTGGGAATTAGTTCTTGCCTTTGCATTGGGCTTGGAATACAGTCATTTTTAGCCAAGGATATCTCTGCCTCGAGTTGAGTTTTGTTTTGTTTTTTTAATTATAAAAAGCTTCTTAACTTTGATAGTTATTTTGGACCACGACTGAGTAGCAAGTGATTAATTCCAATTACCTTTTTTTTTTTTTTTTTTTTTTTTTTAAAAAAAAAAAGGATTTAACACCAGCCACAGAGTCAACAAGAAAAAGTAGCTGGGAGTTTCAAAGAGGCCTAAATGAACTAAGATCCCAACTGCCACTGAATTTCAGTAGGAGTTGGGTGCCTTACTTCCATAGGTCTGTTTGAAAACTTCAGCCAATATGACTGTGGTTTAGAAGAAAAGGCAACCCAACATACTAAGTGCCAAGAATGAAATGATATCAGATATCTTGGCAATACCAGTTCCAATAACATCAAGGGCTGAACTTTAACATGGCTAAGAATGTGAGTGTTGAACAGAATCTCTTAATATATTTTATATTCGTCCAACTTGCAATGAGCATTAAAATAATCGAAGTATGTATGACACTGCCTATCCTCATATATGCTTTGCTCATCTCTCATGTCGAATACTGTAACTCTCTTCCCTATTACTCCCTAAGTTCCAGCTCTCTAGACACCATCCAGCACACCACAAGTTGAAGGATTCTTTTAGTTTTCTCAAACATGCAAAGTAGCATATCTACATTCTCATACAACTCCATTAATTTCAAGATTCAGTTCCAACGTGTCCTCCTTCTGTAAAGCGAGGATAAAGTGGATGTAAAACACTACTGAACTTTACACATGTATAAATGACTACACTAGTTGCAGGGCAGTAGAGAATCAGGCTCTTCATTTTTTAAAACCTTTCACAGATTTGCTAAAACTCATCAGCAAAGATACTGGGCCAAATGCAGAGACAGAGACAGATCCTCAGAAGATATGAAAGGCATAGTTTAACTTCAGTGGAGCTATCGCAATTTATTTCAGCTGAAGATCTGCCCCCTGGAGTGTAACCATGGGAGAAATCCTTGCCCCGCTGAAGTCAATGGCAAAACTCCCACAGACTTCAATGGGGCAGTATTTCACCTGAAGTTTAGAGGGCGAGTCAGTTGTTTTAACATGCACAATGATCTAACTTCACCAACTGAGAACTCTCTTCCCCTAGATTCATCTCTGAATTAAACCCTTTATCTTCCTTTACCTGTCTAACACCATCTTCTCCTCTGCCACAGCCAGTCTTGATACTGTTTGCCTTCTTTCCTCTGTATCAGCTGCTACATGGATCAGCTTCCTTTATCTCTGCTTTTATAAAGTCCTCCTTTCTTTTCAACTTTTGAAAATAATTTTGCCCCTTGCTTAACTTCTCTCTTTCTGCTATTATTCATTATTTCACTTGGTAACTATGCTATTTAATTCTTCATGGATACCATTTGACTGACAGGTGCTAGGCAAAATAAAAGATTTATTGTACTAATTTTAAAATTCCCTTATAATTGCAATTTACTTCAGAAATAATTGCAACTCTATTGCACTGTACATTATTCAAACAGAATGTAGCCTTTATATAAAGATGGTGTATATCTACTTGTAGTAAAGGCTGACCTTCATTTGGAAACCTTTTCCTTGGACCAGAAAACAGATCCTAATCCAGCCACAAGTCCTGATATCAATGATGGTATTAAGACTGGGAACAGCTGTTGCATTAACTGCATTAGGATAGCTTTACTGCACTTTTGATTATCATCAACCAGAAAAACTGATATTTGTTGACTTTCCATTTAGGAACAAGGACTCCCTGGAGTCTTGTTTGCCAAAGAGGCAGCACAAAAATGAATGAGAAAAAAGGATTGCTATCTGTGGAGATTAAAACCATCTGATGGAATGAATCAAGACCCTTTCTATAAATGACACATATATAACCTCTTTCCATTTAGAAGATGTAGTCCTTTTGTTACCTTCATCAGAACTCAGAGGAGTTTACTTCTAAGTTTACCACTGCACTGAGTCAACATTTTCAGGATTTAAATTAGGTGTAAAAATACATCATTGTGTGAAACTGAGTTTATTGCTGTTGTTTATTCTGCCTGTGATCAGGCCTCCCCATGGGTTTGACTGAAGTCAGGCAAAGATATGCCACTCCACAGATGCCCTGACAAGAGAGACAACAATGCAAAAACAATGCAGGGCATGAGGTGTAAATAGTACCAGTTGCTAGTAAACTTGACCAAAATATTTCACCATGGAATATTGACACAAAGCATCCTAATCCAAAACTCTCTGAGCTGGTAAGGAATAGAATGGCATAAAATTATATGGGTAGATTACAACAGTATTTCTGATTTGTTTTGCTTTTTATCCTCCAGAAGGGTGTATATATATCATACTATTGTCCTGTGACAGGCTAAGTTCTGTTCTAGCACAGTGAAGACATTGTAAGTGCACCTAACTTCTCAAAAAAAAAAAATCATGCAAAATTATCTAGGAAGACCAAGTCAACCAGCAAAATATGTTCCATTTCAGAGCAAGTCCTTGGCTGTACTAAACCTACATGCTTGCTCTCAACCATAGGTAATTAGAAAGTGTGCTCCTGCCTCAAAGTTCCAGTCCAGAGCCCAACTTCCTCAAAGATGAGGGATGTTCAAATCAAGAGATTTGGATCAGCCTACTAAAGAAGGGAGCCAGTTGCCATTTGGGATATTGGTGGTAGGAATGGTGTCCCTAGCCTCTGTTTAGCAGAGGGTGGTGGTGATGGATGGCAGGAGAGAGATCATTTGATCATTACCTGTTAAATTCACTCACTCCGGGCACCTGGCCTTGGCCACTGTCAGTAGACAGGATACTGGGCTGGATGGACCTTAGGTCTAACCTAGTACGGCCATTCTTATGTTCTTATGACATTAATACAAATTTCCATAAAGTTCAGGAATATTTGGATCAGACCCATCTCCACTTTTCATCCTGCAGTGTCCCTTACAGTAAAGAGACGAGACAGGGTTGGGCTGTAATGAACATACAGGGGAATTCTTTAGTGAGGGCCTGTCAGGGTTCCTTCCCCACTCTGAACTCTTGGATACAGGTCTCTGCATGAAAGACCCCCATAAGCTTATTTCTACTAGCTTAGGTTAAAAACTTCACCAAGGCACAAATTCCTTTCTTGTCCCTGGTAGCGCTGCCACCAGCAAGTGATTTAACAAACATTTGGGGAGGGCCATTTGGAGCCCTATCTTCTCCAAAATATCCCTCCAAGCCCTACACCGCTTTCCTGGGAAGGCTTGCCAATTGATACAAGTGAGCACAGATCCAAATCCCTAGATCTTAGGCTAATGAAAATCAGATTCTTAAAAGAAGAATTTTATTTTTAAAAAAAGGTAAAAATCACCTCTGTAAAATCAGGATGGAAGATAACTTTACAGGGTAACACAAGATTCAAAAAACACAGAGGAACCCCCTATAGCCTTAGTTTCAAAGTTACAAAAAACAGGAATAAACCTCCCTCTAGCAAAGGGAAAATTCACAAGCTAAAACAAAATATAACCTAACATGCCTGCCTGGCTTCTACTTACCATTTCTGTAATATGAGAGACTTGCATAGGATTGTTTGTTTGGAGGAAATGGATTTTTGTCTGGTCCCTCTCGGTCTCAAGAGTGACTACCCACACAAACAAAGAGCACAAACAAAGGCGCCCCCCACAACACAAGAGATTTGAAAGTATCTTCTTTTCCCATTGGTTCTTTTGGTCAGGTGCCAACCAGGTTATTTGAGCTTCTTACGAATCCTAGGCTACCCTTAGCTGTATGGTTATGACAAGGCCACATAGAACTATAAGGTCTTCTCTCTAGCTCTGCTTTGTTCATGGCACGGTGAGCACTTTCTGCATTCAGCTGAGCAGGGCATGACTGCCGAAAGCAATGCTAGGAAAAATGTTTCCACAGCAGCTTACAAGAGAAAAGTAAGTTTCCAAATTTAAAGAGGGCAGTCTTCTGTGTTCTGAGAGGAATGTTCATCAGTACATCTTTATAAAATTAGCAGTGGCTGTCTTATAACTGCATGCTTTGAAGCATCATTCCAAACTTCAGCTGCAGAAATCACAAGTCTACCTTTAACCCACCTGATCTGGACCCAGGGACATTCTCCCATCAATGTGAGGGCACTCGTGCAGCTAAACGCACTATAGGCTGCTAGGAAAATAAACTTCAAATACTATAAATCTCTGAAGCAGAGTCTGAAACTCAGACATTGTCTCAGTCATATACCAAGCACCTATTACTGTACTAACCAGGTGCTATATGCAGAATTAAAACTTGCTTTTAGAAATACTTTCAGAATTAAGATTTACATCTGCCAAATTGAGGAGTATTTGAAATTTATTAGTTTTTGGATGCCTGGATGGTAGCCACCAACAGGCAGTAGATTCAACCTGCCTAGATTGTGATGAGCAGTGGGCCCCAGGATAGCAAGTCTTTTCTGTGGGAGATGAACATGGGAGAGCCTTTTGGCAAGGTTATCCGATCAGAAAGCTGGTCAGTTGACTTGGCCAGAAAGCAAGAGTAGAATTAGCGTGGCCTTCTCCCTTCTCATTTCCCGGATGGCCTTGGCTATGAACAAGAATGACAGGAACACAGAGAGCAGACTGTGGGCCAGCTAGCAAATAGGATGCCAGTTGCAACAGGATACTTGAATTCACTGGGAATTTTAGAGTTGATTCAGATAAGAGCAGGATCAGGCTCTATGTCTATAAAAAACTAGTTCTCTTTGGGATCAGTGGCCTGATCCACTATTAATACCCTCTGCAAATCGCTTTGTTAATGGAGAGAATGTAAACTCAGGAACTTCTCAGTGAGATTTCCTACAACAAATTTAACATCCCTCCTCGAGCATATGTATTACAATTGTGAAGGGGCAGACTGGGCCTACAAAAATATGAAGGCACTGAAACATGTGTGTCTCTCTCTCAGCCAGAAAGAGAGCATTTTTGCAGTTTGGCATCTTTTCACCACTAACATTCTCATAGTGACCTTTCCAACCTCTCTCTGCCCCCTGCTGTTGGCTCCATTTTAGGGATAAGCATGTGGTGACTTCCCAAAACGTATGATGTGCGAGCAAACCCCAAAACTCACGTATTGTAGGGCTTTCGAGACAGTTGTGCACACTGGGGATAGCAGTACCAGTCTGAGTTTGATAGGCCCAGAACTATGGTATGTCGGATTCAAATAAATGGCAAACCCCTGCATGTGCAGGGCTGCTGCCCTGTTGCAGAAAGCAAGGACACAATGGTCTTGCAAGCTTCTGACCCAAGGACCCATCCCTGCTGATTCCCTAATTCCAAAAGTGTGTACAGAGCTGATTCTTCAGCAAGGACTCTGATAGACAAGGCCCAATGGGACACACGTGAAACACAAGGCAGACATCTGTAGTGCTACTATAGTCTAAATAACAGCGGATGATAGTACACTGTTGTCTATAGACTCTTGCCTAGATGAAGAAGGATGAGATCACGCTAGCCTAAGATTTCATAATGAAACTATAAGCCATAATATGGTAAAGAACCCCATTCTGCTTCACCATTATCCCTTTGTACAGACTCTGTATAGATAGCTGCCTATATAGTACATATCCTATGCAGAAGGTTTTGTTTTTACCAAGTGATGGATTAACACATTCATACCATGTTACGTTCTGCTATATACAGACTAAGTAAAAATCCCACATCACAAAACCTCCTACCATTTCAAGTGGCAGTTTCAGATAGCATTATCACACCAACAGACAGACAACCTTAAAAGGTAGAAAAAAAGAAAGTAAAATAAAGCAACAATAAGTGTACCAGGAAGCAGGAATGAAGCCTGCATTCCATTCCAGCCTTGGAGCGGTGACTTCATCTTTGCTGGGGTGACTTTCCACAGAGTCCAGGCCTGAATACTATTATTAGAACAAAACAAGTGTGCCACTTCCTAAAAATAATGATGACTCAACGCCTAGAGGCTTCAGTGATGTCATATGGCCACAGAGGTGCTGGATTTTCAGAGACTGCTTTTTAAAAATGAAGTAAAAACAAACTGCATCCCAACACGTGCCTCCTGAACCAGCCCTTTGGCACATGGAAGCTAGGACACAATCCACTCATGATGCCCAGTCACATTGCCTCCATTCCATGCTTAGAAAGGAGCTCTGCCAAAGCGAACCTCGATTCATTTCTTCATGATCTTCATCTGAAAAGTAAAACAACTGCCTATTTCAGTTCCAGAATGAATGTTATGATTTTTATACAAAACAGAGGCAATGCAGAAGTTCACTGAGTTGCAATGCACCTTAAGCATTGCCAGTAGCTGCTAACAAAATTAATTCAGACATGCAAGGAAAAATAATATTACTAAACAACCACAAGCTTAACTATACCAACCACTGAAGTCAATAGGACTTACTTACAGTGCTTAAAATATATGTGAATGTTCAGGGACATATGTGAATATCCTGCCCAGACTACAGAGTTTGCTTAAGGCATGATCTTAGAGCCAATTCTATAGATTGAGACACTCAGACTACATAAAATAGCCTATATTCTCTTGAAGACTGAGACAATAATGATCCCAATTCTGCTGCTGTAGAAGTCAGCAACAAGCTTCCATCATCTTTAATAAAAGCAGGATCAAGCCCAACGTATTAGTGAAGCTGATGAATTTTAAACTGGAAAAGTAACATGAAATCACAAGCTATTCCCTGTACTGCACTCCCATTATAGCCATTCCATTGAAAGCTACAATCCTTCTTCATCAGTTCAGCTGTACTCTTCTCTCTACCCTAACCCTCCGCACATTCATTACAATTCTGGAAATTTAGTTTAAATTTAAATTGTTAATTATCTCCCTAGAACATACTCTGCAATCGCAGATCACAATCACCAAGATGAAGAGGATACAAATCACCTCCTATTAGTTCCTACATGGATCTCAGTACTGATTCAGTGATAAATATGCTCTTCTCTCTCACTACTTTTACGGGAAAAGGCAAATCTGTAATGCTACCTTAGTTATAATGTTGCAACCATGATGACCTAAACCCATAAGACCTCATCCTCTTCTCACACTTCCTTTTCCATCAGTAACTCCATCTCTTTTGATAGCATTACTCCTGATTTACACAGGAGTAAGCCAGAGAAGAACTAGCTGCAATAGTCTTTCATTGACTTGACCAAAGAGACAAGTGCCTGTCCCTTCTCTGCCCATCTTACATTTCTAAGGCATCTCTGAGGTTGGTATTTAAATATCAATACATCCTGAAGCTTGTTAAACTACAACTCTAAAGCATCTTAACAAACGAAAATAAATGTGTGCTTCAGTTACAGTGTATTTACCAATTCCAGCCTAAAGGGAATTGTCAAGTCAAGTTACATGACTCCCACAAAGGTGGGGTTTACAAGGAAAACACTAATATACACAGTACAAAGAAATGCTGTTGTACTAAACAGAAAGATCACGACGTGGAAAACTTTATGGTTACACAGAGCAATCAGTTAAGTTAAAAGCAATATACACACATCCTTAAACTGTTATCAAAGTCATGCCCTTTGGCTTCATAGCACAGCTTCCTTATCAGGGACAGGAGAGCAGCTCCTCTCATTCAGCTACTCTAGCAGCCAGAAATAACAGGCCCACTTCTGCCAAATCTTACTCACAAGTAATCTCATCAGTTTCTCACAAGTGAGTAGTGACTTAAACCAATTACTTGGATCATGTGCCATTTCCCAAGGTTTTCATTCATTTTCCAGTAGCAAAATGCCCTGTGCCATTGCTATAAACTGGATTTAAAAAGCGATATTGCAGGATATGAGTCCATTAGCGGCACTTATTAAAATACCAAAATCAACCAGTTACTTTAGCCTAGTAAACATACAAGATTTTTATATTAAAATCACGTGTTCTACTCCTGCAGTAGTAGTTAATAATAGAAAGGATTATGAAACCAAATCAGCTGGAAAACACAAGTATTTATTCTAGGGAAATCAGGTCCCTTGGTGCACATTTGTGTGACTTGAAAGCTGTAGCATAATTCTATCTAGTCTAACACACAGACCACGAAATAAAAGAAGAGTCACTACTTACCTGTAAGCAGAACTCCTTAATAATCCATTGTCATCAATGGATGCACACTCCATCCCCCAAGTGTGGACATGGCACCTCCAAAAACCGAGTCACTGTTCCTGACACACTCATTACACTTGCACATCTTCAGAGATTTCTGTCCTTTAGTTATGTGACCACCAGCTCCTTTACTAACTAAGCCATCAACTAAACACTGGAATATTTCCTTTCTGAAGCTGGATTAGAGCAGCTCAGTGTACGGTGTGTCTAAAAGAAACTTTCAGGAGATTTTACTTATGGTTAGAGAAATTCATCTTTCTGAAAAGAAAGATTCTACCCAAACATCCACATTTGCTTCCACCTCAATGCCCTTTTACACTGTGGGAGCCAGGTAAACTAACACGCCAATCCTGGAATGTACTGTGTACCCTTAACTCCCATTAAAATCAAGGCCCAGATTTCTAAAGGTATTTAGGCATTGCAGTGCTTGGCATTTCATTTCATTTTCAAAAGGGATTTAGGAGTTGAGGAGCCAAAATTTTCACTCCTAAATCAAAGAGCACTCAATTCCCGTCATCTGCATCTCAAGGCCGCAGACAGGGAAATATCCTAACAATGCGGGTCAGCTGCAAATAGTCAATAAGCAGTGGCAGACCAATTGGCAACATCTCTCAACAGAGCATGGTGGGGTAGCTTGTGGTGCAGCTACTGCTATATTAGGACCTATGATTGCACAATTCTCTAGGGTTATTATTATGAGTTTGTAGAAATTTGCTGATCACCTCCGTGCCAACCTGGTTGCCAGCAGTAAACACAGTTTGGGACCCCACAGCAGATCATTTTCTTTATGATGCAGAGATTCAAAATATTCCCTCCTAATCCATGTTATTTACAGAAGGTACATAAGACATCTTCGCCTTGAAAAAAAGATGTAAAAAACCACGCCAAACAAATCAGTAAAGCTATACACATGGTAATTCCACTTGCAGAACCTCCACCAAGAATGCAGGCTAGTGCCTTTAGCTGGAAGCCTGTAACCCTTTGTGCTGTTAGCTTGTTGGTGCTCTGGCCTGGGAACCCATCAGCCTAAAGCAGCAGTGGGCAAACTATGGCCCGGGGGCCACATCCGGCCCTTCTGATGTTTTAATCCGGCCCTCGAGCTGCTGCCAGGGAGCAGGGTCCAGGGTTGCCCCACTCTGGCGCTCCAGCCAGGGGCTTGCCCCACTCCACACGTGCTGTGGGTCCACACAGCTCCCGGAAGCAGCAGAATGTCCCTCCTCCAGCTCCTATGGGTGGGGGCAACCAGGGGACTTGACATATTGCCCCCACCCCAAGCACCTCCCCCGAGCTCCCTTTGGCTAGGAACCATGGTTGGCTGCAGGAGCAGCGCCTGAGGACAGGACAGGGTAGGGCACTGAGCTGCCTGACTGCACTTCCACATAGGAGCCGGAGGGAGGACATGCTGCTTTCAGGAGCTGTTTGAGGTAAGCGCCACCCAAAGCCCACACCCCTGACCCCTCTCCTGTACCACCAACCCCTCATCCCCAGCCCCACCCAAGAGCCCATTCTCCCAGTCAGAGCCCACACCCTCCCCCCTCCACCCCAGCCAGGAGCCACCTCCATCACCCTGAGCTCTCCATTTTTCATCCCAATCGCCAACATCGTGAGCATTCATGGCCCGCCATATAATTTCCATACCCAGATGTGGCCCTCGAGCCAAAAGGTTTGCCCACCCCGGCCTAAAGCCGTATCTTCCCCACACCATACAGGCTCTCTGTTCTCCATCCTAAATAAGTTTTAGTCCTGGCCTTCCAGTTTTGTCCAGGTGCCTCCTCAGACAGTTCCAATGAAAACCCATGTTGACTTAGGGTAACCAGACAGCAAATGTGAAAAATCAAGGCAGGGAGTGGGGGATAATAGGAGCCTATATAAGAAAAAGACCCAAAAATCGGGACCTCTGGTCACTTTGTGTTCACTGGAGTCAGCCTGTCGGAGTCTCCATCCAGAAGAAAAGAGCTTATGCGTAGTTACCCAAGTACCCTTAACTACCAAACTGGGCATCCCTGCAACAGCCAGCCAAGCCTAATCCCAGATAATTATAGAACTATATCAGTTTTGTTTTAAAACCAGCCCCCCTCTAACAATACCCCAATCTGTGTTTCCTAAGAAACAAGAATCACACACCTCCTGTACAACTCTTTTTCAACCACAAACCCTGCTGCTCAGCCATCAGGATTCCAGAGGATTTTAAAGGGTTCCAGTTCAGTTTTTCAAGCCTAATTATAGCACTATAAATATTTTCCAAATTTCCATGTAACTAGCATAGTTGAAGATCAGCAAAAATGCAACCAGGGAAAGGGAAAGGGGGGGGGGGGGAAATCACCTCTCTCACCTGAGAAAGTGGAAAATTTACTTCAGATCAGAATTTAACACATTTGTGAGCAATACAGGAAAGGCAGTAACATCACAGTAATGTGTTACCGTGAGCAGAAGAAACATTCTTTCATGTGTTTAACTTTGCCACCTCCACCATGTCTGCAATGATGGTTGCTATGATACGTGTGCCCACACGTTTGGTGAGATTTGCACAATGTTAACAAAACCCAAACCTTTTTATGCACTATAGTTGGCAAGCAAGTTTTAGAGTCAAATATTGGGGCCAACTATTGTTGCCTGCCCCCAAATTAAAAAAAAGACACCTGAAGTCTGTGCTCATACATGATGAACATTTAAAAAATAGTTTCCACATTAGTAAAAACAAGCCCTGCACCATTGAAATGTTAACAAATACTTTCCATACTTCACATGTAAGTAGAAAAGTCACACCATACCTTACTGTCCTCGCCTTCAAACACAGATTGGTGGACGTTACAAGCGAAGAGAGAGTTTGGGAGATCATTGAAATCAGTTATTTCATGAAAATCTTCCTCTGCAAAACATCTCGTTACAGCCTTGTCTCGGTTTACAGAGTACAGTAGGAAAAGTCCCCCATCCTCCAGAATACAGCCATAGTGACCAGGGCCTCGCATTCCAAGGAAATATGATTCTCCCCTCATTCCTAATGGCAAGGAGAAAAGATTATGGTTAGTCTATAAGGCTTTTAAACCATACACACAAGTCTCTCCAGGAATTCTTGGTCCTAGAAAAGAGACTCAAAATCAAGTTCAAACTGAAAGTCACTTGCACTAGACAGCAATGCGATAGCTTGCGCTGGAAATCCAGGACACTACCATCAACCTCAATGGGGTTCAAACCAAAGTTTTCAGACCATGTCTGCATTATGAAATCCCTGAAATGTACGGCCAGAAGGGACTTCATGAGGTCATCTAGTCCATCCCCCACACTGTGATAGGACCAAGTGTTCCTAGGCCATCCCTAATGGATGTATTTAAGAACAAGTTTTTAGACAAACATCTAATGATGAGGATTCAATAACTTCCCTAGTTAAGTACTGAATTGGTTAACAATCCTTGTAGTTAGAAAGGTTTTCCTAACATTTAATTTAAATCTCCCTTGTTGCAGATTACTTCTTGTCCTACTTCAATGGACATGGAGAACAATCGATCCCTGTCCTCTTCATAAACAGTCCTTAACGTATTTGAAGACTTTTGCCAGGTTTCCTTCTCAATCTTCTGTTCTCAAGACTAAACATGCCCAGTTTTTTTAACCTGTACTTAGAGGTCAGGTTTTCTAAACCTATTATTTTCATTGCTTTCCTATGGATTCTCTCAAATTTGTCCACATCTTTCCTGGACTGTGATGCCCACTTCTCAAATTTTTCAAGATAATTTTCAATTCTAACCCTGTACTCCAGATAGCTTGCAACCCCTCCCAGCTTGGGTCATCTGCAAATTTTATAGACACACTCTGCACTCTATTATCCAAGTCATTAAAGAAAATATTGACTAACAGCCTAAGAGAGGCTTAACCATGTATCAAAACATGATAAAATTCTAGGACAGAACAAAATGATGGTCCATGCCCCAAGGAGTTCACAATCTAAGTACTGTACAACAAAGGAGACAACAGATGGATACAGAGAGATTGATAGAGCACAAGAAAGCAATAAGACAGTGTTAGCCACCATGATAAGCTGTGGTCTCAGCACACCAATAGTCTAACTACTGTCAAGTTTTTTATAGGCATCATGGCAAAAGGGATTTTGGAGGAAGGATTTGAAGGAGAACAGTGAAGTAGTTTTCTGGATGTTCACAGGGAATTCCTCCAAAGCATGTGGGGCAACAAGGGAAAAAGCATAAAGATGCTTGTTTGAAAATTTAACACGGCGGTTCTCAAACTGGGGGTCGTGACCTCCCTGGGGGTCGCCGGGCGATCCTAGAGGGGTCGCGAGCCCCTGTTCCATTCCGCAGCATTTCGGCGGATGCCCCGGAATGCAGGACTGTGTCCACCGAAAAGCCGTTGAGTGGAACACTTCCGCTTTTGGCAGCTTGTCAGCGAACATACAGGTACACGGTGTGTGTCCACAGAAATGCTGCTGAAACCGGAAGTGTTCCATTCCGCGGCTTTTCGGCGGACATACCCAGGGGTTGGCAGCAAACGCCGCAGACCAAAAAGGGGTCTCAAACTAGCAAAGATTTAACAAGTGGGCGATAGAGTCTGGTCATCAGCCGATCAGAGGCGGGAGTCAATCTCTCGATACAGAATGAGAGATGAGAATGAGGATATGCCACAAAGGGCCTTGAAAGTATAGACATGGTTAAGGTCCCCTCCACTCTACAAAAACAAATGATCTTGTCACTGGGTCAAGGGATAATTGTGCTGTAAGTGGGAACCCATTGTAGTCTGAACTCCAGCTAGACAGAGGCAAAACTTCAGAGTGCTAATCCATTACAATGTGTCTCTCTTTCTCACTAACACACACACACAGCCCTTCATAAGAGAGGCTTGCAAACCAACAATTTTCAAAACTGATCTAAAAATGAAAGTTCTTTAAGGATGGTTCCAAATTAAAGAAAAAGAGGTAAAGCTCCTCAAAAAAAATGATATTATAGAAAGGTTGAAATGAGCAGTGCATATAGCTAAGAGAACACACTGTTATTCTACTATTTCCATACAGAATAAACTGCAGCCGAATTTAAGGTTTGCTGTAGAATATATGTCCTGCTGTTCTCAGCTCATTAACACTTTCTTTAGAGGAGTTTTAATGAACATGGAGGGCTGGATATAGACTTGAGAACAGGGCTTTGGATCAGGCCCCAAAAGGAGACACGCAGATGAATAATGATTAGAAGCTCCAGATTACTGAAGACAATTAACTGTATGCAAGTATTGTAGAGAAATTATCTTTTCTGAAAGGAAGTGGCTAGAGGACTACATTTACATAGTTTGTTCAGATGTTTTTGATTTGCCTGGTTCTCTTGCATACTACTTGCTGTTCCCTGTCAACATTTGTAAATACTGATGCAACTAAAACTCTTAGGGCTAAATTCTTCCCAGGATTATATTGCGTGCAACTCCACTGGGATATTTAGAAACAACAATCTCAATGAGTAACATGAACCCTTCAGGCCCAATCTCTCATGACTATACCCCTGGTATAATCCCACTGGCTTCACAGGCTTGCACAGCATACAATTATCTGAGGTTAAAGAAATATCAAAAGTGATTATCGATGGGAGCATATAACTGAAAGCCTTCATGGAGAAGAATCTGAAATTGCCCCCAAAAGTCTATCACTTTCCCAGATGCAAAGAAAGACTCTGCCAGCAGGGAGCTGCTGGCCCTTTTCTCTGCAGCAGAAAGAGGCTTCAGGAGTGGCAGGATATTACACTGCTAAAAATAGCAGTGTGGAAAGGGAGGCACTGCTTGGGTAAGTACAGAGGCGTGTAGGGTACATACCTACAGGGCTCAGGAGTGTCTTTACTTACCTAAGCAATGCCTCTCCATCTGTGCTGCTATTTGTACCCGTGCTACTGGGGAGGGGGTGTCTATTATATATTCTGCAGTCAGAAAAAGGAGCATGCAGTGTAGATGTATCTTGAATGTAAAACTGAAGGGGCATGAGCTAATGACTGTACAAGGCCACTGGATATAGACACAAGCAGTTCTGGAACACTAGGGTCAGACAGTCATATTCTAATGTTTGTACTGAATGGTGCCCAGTGGTACCAAAACCTGGTGTAGTGATCACCACCGGTCAACATAACCTTTGCCAATGGTCTGTGGAGAGCTGGCTGGTCACAAGGTCTTGGCTCTCCTTTGTTTACAGGTGCTAAATTACATTAAAAGGCAGCTAAAAATAGATTAAATATTTTCCTAGTATTACTGTTCCATGCAAGCAATTGCTATGGTTTCCACAGAGATGTTGTGTGAGGGGAAGTGTCCCTGTAAGGGAGCAAAGAAATCAAATGTAATTATAGCAGGGTGTCAGATCCTAGGCCCCTCTTCTAATGAGCCATCCTGATGTCAGGTATTTGAGCCATGCATAGAGATGTGCAGAGATATTTTTTCTGAGTCACTCTAAGGTTAGAGCAGGTGTGTCCAATTAGCTCCAATTTAGGGTCTAAAGCAGAAGGAACAATAGGCAGAGATAGGACGATAGATTTCTGCAAGGAAATCTTAGGGGCTGCCAAGCTTGGGGAGAAAACTGTTTGTTCTTTGTTGTTAATTAAGTTAGCAATAAGAGCAAACTCCATAAAGGGAATTATTGTTACATCAGGTACCACCAGGTTACTTGGTCTTCCAAGTTATTTTTCTCTGTTTGTGAGACAATGTTCAGTTTTAGGAAGGTGTGTGCTGCTGTTAGTTCTGTTATGCAAGATTCTATTCAGAGAGGTTGCTGTATGAGCAGCAGGAGAGCTTGTGTTACGCTGACAGATCCGGATCAGCAGCAGACAGGATCGAACCGGGGACCTCTGGAATTTAGTGCATGAGCCTGGATAGCAGGGGGCGGAAAACTTTTTGGCCCAAGGGCAACACTGGGGTTGCAAAATTGTATGGGGGGCCAGGTCAGGGAAGGCTGTGTCTCCCTAAACAGCCTGGTCCCACCCCTATCTTATCTTATCTGACCCCCTCCCACTTCCCACTCCCTGACTGCCCCCCCCCGAACCCCCAACCCATCCAACCCCCCTGCTTCTTACCACCTCCTATCCAACCCTCCCACTCCTTGTCCCCTGACAGCCCCATCCTGAAACCCCCCCCACCTTAACTGCCCCCAGAACCCCACTCCCTGTCCAACCTCCCCTGCTCCCTGTCCCAACTGCCTCCCAGGACTCCCTGCCCTTTATCCAACCCCTCGGCCCCAGCTCTGGCCCCCTTACCATGCTGCTCAGAGCCGGAGCCCAGATGGAGCTAGATGCGCTGTCGTGAAGCCCCACCCCTCAGAGCGCTGCCCGTGCTGCGGCATGGCTCCCGGGGAGGAGGGAAGGTGGGAGAAGAGGCTGAGGGGATGCTCAGGCAGAATGGTCCCGTGGGCCGGATGTGGCCCATGGGCTGTAGTTTGCCTACCTCTGCTCTACAGCATGAGCTAAAAGCCAACTAGCTGATAGCTAAGGCTGTAGTGCAGACTCATTTTTTCCTCTCTCTCTAAGTGGTCTCAGTGCCATTAGATGGGACAGAACACCATACCCAGGAGGTGTGTGGGTTACAATTGCTCTCTGCCTTGGTCTCCGATTGGAGTAAATTCTTAAGGCAGAGCTGGTCTCTGGGAACTGGCGGTCGGTGTTGAGCTGAGATTCCCGAGAAGGGATTGTCCTGAATGTTTTGTAACCACCTCCCTTCCAGGACTGGTGCTATCGATAAAACAAGGTACACTTAAAATATATTCAGGCTCCAAGCCACTGATTTCTTCTCCATTAAGAAGCCAGCCAGCGAGGCTCTGATATCAGCTGCCATGAGGTAGAGGGATAACAATATTCACCATCCAGGACAGGGTGGGAAGTGCACCTATACACAGTAGTCTTCCCACAAACACATGGACATCCTTAATTGTATCCAAAGATGTTGTAAAGCTCTGTGTCTGCTCAAAAACTTCTCTCTCTCAACACCAGAAGCTGGTCCAATAAAAGATATTACCTCATTCATCTCGTCTATCTAATATCCTTGATGACTGTATAACCCAGGCCTGACTGGAGTGGAACTCTGTCCCCCTCTAGTGTTGCCTAGGCCAGCTACAGATTGGTGAGCCTGTTAAACCCTGACTGATTAAGAACAATATATTTTATCTCCTGCAATACAGGAGAGGTGGGCAAATGTTTTGGCCTGAGGACCACATGGGGTTGTGAAACGGTATGGAGGGCTGATTGGGGGGCACAGCCTTCCCTAACAGTTTGGCTCCCACCTCTTATCCGCTCCTTCACACTTCCCATCCCCTGACTGCCCCCCTCAGAATCCCCAACCCATCCAACCCCCCTTGCTCCTTGTCCCGACAACCTCCTCCAGAGACCACACCACCCCTAATCACCCCCCAGAACCCCATCCCCTTATCCAAACCCCCCTGGTCCTTGTCCCCTGACTGTCCCCACCCTCATCCAACCCCCCCTGCTCTGACCCCTATCCACACCCCCATCCCCTAACAAGACTCCCAAACCTATCCAACCGCTCCCTGTCCCCTGACCTCCCCGAACCATATCCACAGCCCTGCCCCAACCTCCCTCTGAAGCCCCACCCTACTCCCCCTCCCTTATTGCCCTCCTGCTTAGTCTCTGACCCATCCAACTGCTCCCTGTCCCTTGACTGCCCCCTGCGACCCTCTGCCCCTTTTCCAATTCCCCTCCCTCCCACTCGCCAGAGCCAGCCATGTCGCTGCAACAGTCCCCACCAGGAGCGGCAGGTCAGAGCGCTGCCCATGCAGCATGCTTGAAGCTGCGGCGGAGGGGGGGGAAAGGCGGAGCGGGGAGCCTCCCCAGCCAGGAGCTCAGGGGCTGGGCAGGACAGGCCATAGTTTGCCCACCCCTGCAGGAGAGGCTCATGTGTTAAGCACCAGAGATCCCAGTTTGATCTCAGCCTCCACCAACCAGGGTCTATCAGCATTACAAATGGAGGCTTCTCTGGCATATCAACTGGGAAGTCTCTGAAACATTATCAGTGCTAAATAAAAGTCCTTAGGAAACAGGGATCTGATTGGCTAATAGACAACATATGGACTCATTTGTAGCCAATTAGGATGCGCATGTGTGATTTGATTTGTCAGCCCTGGTTCCAAATTGAGTTTTCTTGGCCTCCAAGAAATAGAAGAATTTACAGTACTAACACCAGAAGAATTTACTAACTCTTCCAATGACTTCTCAGCCATTCACAAGCTGAGATTTTCTCATCAATATAACCCTACGAATCATGTCATGATGCTAGACTATGTTCATAAAAAGATCTTGTGGTTATCTAACATCTGTTTTGTTTTAGTATTCACTCAATTAAATCACCTCAGACAAACCTGTGCCAGAAACATTTGCTTGCCAGTAATTCCGTCAAAGCATTTAAAAATACCATACAAGCATTTACAGCTCATGTCATCAGAAACTCCCCCTCCCCAAAAAAAAGAGAATTACAATCATATAAATTATACTCTTATAAATCACTGCTGCCCATCTAACTGGTTATTTTTAAGCAGGTATATTGGCATAATACGATAACTGGGCCACAATCTGATTTACACTAAGCCCCATTCTACTGCTTCTGGGGAAAATTTATTTACTACCACTTTACACAGCTCTGAAAATGTAAAGAAGGCCTGTAAGGCTGCTGGCCTGTCCCCCAGGCCCATGAAGGGCTCACCTAGAATCTTTCAGACTGTTCCTCTGGCCCATCCTTTTATTCTTCAAACACAAAACTTACGCAAAACACCAAAACAAAGCTGTTCTTCAGCCTGCCACAGCTCCAAGTGGCTTTTCCCCTTGCTGCTCTCAGCATCAAAGAGGTTTTTCTTCCTTTCAATTCCCCTGCATGGAACCCATCTCGTTCCTGGAGCTACTTTCCATCTGAACTCGTTCAGCCCTTTATATAAAATACCTGACCCCTTCCCACTCCTCTGATCATCCAACTAGGCTGGTGTTCCCAGAACTCCTGACCCTTAAAGGGAGCTGCGAGCAGCCAAACCTACGGCCGCTGGGGTAAACAAAACATCTTGCGGCCAGCCAGGGGCTTACCCTTGCCAAGCCACAGAACAAAATTGGGAACCTCTATTATAATGGAATCCACTGAATCTTATTGAAGTCAATGAGCCTTTGCTTTGGCATTAGAGCCCACAATAGCAAATCCCATTGCAGGATCGCTGACATGGGTTGGGTCACAGAAACCCCCCTGGGGCTGCCAACTGATGTGCCAAGGCTACCTCTGCCCCTGATTCTTTGCCTTGCCAGCTTGGGACTCCAAAGCCCCGCCTGATTTGAGCCAGACCCATTAGCATGCTGCAAACCCGGATCCAGGTCTAAACATGTCCCCTAACAGTTGTAGGCCCAACTGAAAACAGATTAAAAAGTTTTCTTGCCTTTAGCACTCAGGCGCTCAACTCCCAATGGGGTCCAAACTGCAAATAAATCCGTTTTACCCTGTATAAAGCTTATACTGGGGACACTCAGATTGTTTGCCCTCTATAACACTGACAAAGATATGCACTGCTGTTTGCCCTCCCCCCGGTACTAATACATACTGCAAGTTATATTAATTATATTTAATTAATAAATATTTAGTGTGTATCTTCTAAAATTGAAACCTACATCTCTGAGTTATGAAGAATATATATTAAGGTTGTAACAACTGACAAGAATGCACTTTTATATAGAAGTCCATGATTAAATCGAGTTTAACTAGTGATTTAAATCAATTTGATTTCAATCAAATCCATCCTGCTATGTTTGTGAATCCCAGTGCTCTGCTCCTTTCTGACTTATTCTAAGCCAGCCCAGATCCCACCATCTGGGTGCTCAAGTGGTGCAAAAGCCCCTATCACCCTCTCAGCCTCAGTAATTCCTCTTAACTGAAGGGGTTCAGAGACTTTGTGAGGCCCTCAGCATCGAGATGGATTATATCACCCAAGAAATCAGAGGGGTAGCCGTGTTAGTCTGGAATTGCAGAAGTGACCAAGAGTCCTGTGGCACCTTAAAGACTAATTAAAGTATTAGAGCATAAGCTTTCGTGGGCTAATACCCACTTTGTCGGATGCAAGCCCAAAAATCCTCACTTTCCTGACCCCTAGTTTAAAACTCTAGTTCAAAATTCTCTGCTTGTTCTTTCTGGCAACTAGGCTGTGGATCTGTTTAACCATTCAGGTAGTACACTGGTTCCTGGAACTAATGGCTCTCCAGAAAAATCAGTAGAGGGCAACAGGAACCAATAGACACCAGTTGATTAATTCTGCTGGAATTTCCACTAGGGGCATTCTGACGTAAGGACAGCAGAGAATGACTTGCTAGTCGAAGGCTGAAAATACATTTAAGTATATATTATTATGAAATTAGACCCTGAAGTGAAGCAGTTAAGCACATGTTTATATGCTTAGCTGAATGGGGATAGACTGATGCATACATTTTGCTGAACTGGGAACTCAATTAGCACCATTTACATATCCATTTCATAGAATATCAGGGTTGGAAGGGACCTCAGGAGGTCTTCTAGCCCAACCTCCTGCCCAAAGCAGGACCAACCCCAACTAAATCATCCCAGCCAGGGCTTTTTCTACACTATATTTATGGAAACTAATAATGTATTTCCTTAGAAACTGCTTTTTTGTCTTAGAAGAGTTTTTAAAAGGTCCCTTGGGGACATCTTAAAGTTACTACTAAGGATCTCTTGAAACCGCTAGGAAGCATTTTTTTTTTTTCTTTTTTTGGACTAATCCTGCCAGCCATGACAAACTACATAACTAAAAATAGAATAATGGAACAAAATGCTACTAATGAAGAATGTTTAAACATAACCAAAATTATAAATGACTAAATACTACTAAATAGATGCAAACCTTCTGGGAAAACTAATTCCACAGAAAATGAGAAAAATAGGAAAACAAACCAAAAATAAATCAAAAGTTGAAGTCTTATATCTAAGAGAAATGAGCAAAGAGCAAGGGCCCGTTCCTGCTCCCACTGAAGTCAAGGTCAGTTTTGTCCTCAGGCCCTGTGCGTGAGGTTTTCACAGCGTTGTTCGCAGTGTTGTGGCCAGATTGGTCCCAAGACACTAGGAGACACGTTAGCAATCTCTCTGAGAATTTCAAATGTGCTCAACGTTGGCCTAACTCTTCTCACATTAAAATCAATAGGAATTTTACAGACACGTGAGTGCTGGCCTAACTCAAATTCCTATTGACTGCAATAGGAGCAGAGAGAGTTAGATCAACACTGGAGAAGTCGTCTTTGTATTTCCTTATTATGCCAAAATCCCATTCCCATAATCCTTACCATGGCAACACTTCTGTTGACTTGGAACTTTCACCTGAGCAGAGAGCGCCAAATTGGATGCCAAGTGACAAAAGGAATGAACTGCTGCAGACAATGAAGCAATATAGCTTGTATCACTCTCAGGTTTATGACTGCTCCCTCTAGTGGCAATAAAAATGTTTCAAATGTGAAGAGCACTCAAATCATTCCTTGGAGATAAGAAAGCAACATCCCTCTCTCTTCTCCTGACAAAATGGTAAAGTTATAGGATAAGGAAGAGGGACTTTAAAGTGATGCAAATCCCTTTTTCTCCCTAATCCTTTCCATGGAAATTCTGGCTCTGTTAAGTTCAGCTGAGTCTTTAGGACAATTTTGGTGAGTTTTTAACATCCAGAGGTGCCATTCACTTTTATTCATTTATAGTAATTTTTCATTAAGATCTGGTTTCTAATTAGTTTAAATTCACCTTTACATTTCTCTTTCCATTGGCTACACTTAATAAGACACCCTCATACAAGACACACTGCCCATGTGGCACTTCTCACTGGAGTGCAAGTGACCTCACCCAGGACACCTGTGAAACAATACCCTAATAGGCCCCAATTCTGCAGTACAAAACTTACAGTTGGCTCCAGTCCTCACATAGTTCTTCCCAACTGCCACCACAAAGCTAACGAGAGACCACCACACACGACTAACGATATCCATCTTGCTTAATGAACCTCTAGAAGACATTCAGACTCCACGGTACTAGACATGGCATGACAACCTGAATAGAACAGAATTTTTAAGCCAACAGGATCTGCTTTGGTGCAGGGTCTGCATATCACATTATGGGATCAGGTCTGCAGTTTTGCTCTGCTTTTTAAATATTGATATGGACACACATGGTGAAAAGATATGATTTATTAGCCTTATTTTTAAGAAAAGAAATTCAATAAATTATCAAATGATAACCATCCAGGAAGCCTTGTTTTTAATCACATCTTTATTATAATTTGGAAATTAAAAACTGAAGCCACTGGAAATGCAAGAGTTTGGAGAAAGTTTCTCAATAGATGTCATGACTGGTGCACAGAAGTTTACACATCAAGCACCATCATATTGGTGTTATCAGTGCAACCAACAGTGTTCTTAATACAGGTGGGGACAAACCAAAACCCAAGATACAAACAGATCCCACATTAGAGTCATAAATTTTAGGACCAGAAGGTACTTAATTACTCTGATTCCTGTATATCACAAGCCATCAACAGTACCCAGCACCTGTACACTAAACCCCTACAACCAAAATTAGACCATGGTATTACAGCCAACAGAAGACAAGACTATTGAGTGCCAGAGGCAGAAAAATAGGAGGTACTGAGATGGACCAATGTCCCTGCAGTAGCAGGGAAATTATTACATGAGATATGGAAAGTGACCCACAATCCATGCTGCAGCAGAAGGCAAAAAAAAAAAACCCCAAGGTCACTGCCATTCTGACCTGGGGGAAAAATTCCTTCCTGACCCCACACATGGCAATTAGTTAGACCAGAGTCTCTCAAACAATTCCATCCGTGGCCCCCTTCCGCTTTCCCAAGTCCTCTCACGGCCCAGGGGTGTGTCCGCCAAAATGCCGCCGAATACAAAGCTTCCGCTTTCGGTGGCATTTTGGCAGGACGCAAATAGAATACTTCCAATTTCGGTGGCATCCCAGGGCCGATCCCATGGCAGCACCAGGACCCTGCAGCCCCCCGTGCGGGGTCTCGCGCACCCCACTTTGAAGACCACTGAGTTAGACCATGAGAGCAAGAATCAGCCAGTCAAGCACAAGATAGAACAGGCCTGCACAACATGTGGCCCGCACGGGCTCACTGTGTGGCCCACGGGAGGTGACTAGGGGAGGGGCAAGCCAAGCAGTGAGGTGGGGGGAAGCGGGTGAGGGTGGGGCTTTTCAGCCCGCAGCTGGTTTTTTTTGCAGTAATATGGCCCACGCTGCTTTCCGAGTTGTGCAGACCTGAGATAGAATAAAATGCATTAGGCAGCTGGGTCACAGACTCCTCAAACCTGGGTAAGGGTAAGGGCAGGGGCACCTGTCCTCAGTTCTTATTGCACTGAAGAAACCAAGGGCCAAGTTTTCAATACATATGGACACCTTTCCCACTTAGAAACTATTCACTGAACAAAACAGAAAGCCAGTTTATAGTTCCTGTGACAATTTCCCATCTGCAAATGGTCTTAGACCTCAGACTCTCAAAGGATAATGTTGTATTTACTGTGAAAGCATATGGTTTATTCTTACTGGTTTTGTATGTTTACTGGAGCAACAGTGTTGCTTGGGAGTAAAGCTATAATTTTAAAAGAACAATGCTTAACTATTCCACAGACCCACCTCTATGAACAAACAAAACTGGAGCAAGTTATTTTTCTATATATAGCTATAGAGGAGTATGAAAATCTAAAATGGAACTAATGTGAAGTACAAGCCCTGCTAACAAATCCATAGAAACATCATAAAATCACTTTTATTTTTAATATAGTTGCTAAGAACAATAAATGCATGAGGAGTTTATGGACACAAACTTGGAAGGTGATGGGGAGTGAAACCTTTCTTAAACGACTATTCATGGATCCAGGAGAAAATTGGTTGCTGAGGAGATATGGCAGTTAACTAGAGGTCAGATAAAACCATACTGGAATCCTAGGGTTGTCTCTATAGTGGTTTCTTAAAACAGGGGAGTCCCTCTGGGAGGGGCCTGTGGTGCAGGTTTCATTTTACTTCCACACCCTGAAGCAACACAAAGCAGTCAGAACAGGTTTGTTGTCACTTCACTGTCATTGGTTTTTAGGTGAGCCAAGATGTTTAATCCAGCACAGCAGAACCCCATTTTGCATCTCCCATATTTGGTCTTTTATCCAAATCCTATTTACATCCCTGTATCCCAACATGAGACATTCCCTCATTTGTCAATTCCCCATTTAACCAAAATCCCCTCTATCCCAAATAAATTACTTAACTCCAAACCCTACAGCAACACCCCCACCCCCAAATTATCTAAACACACCTCCCCTTGTTTGCCACATGCCACAGCTGTACTCAATACTCCACAAGCCCCCCAAATAACTGGTCCCTGCCCCCAAAGAGCTCCCAATCTACCCCAAAACCTTTCTGAGAGTGCAGCCTAGATTGATCCTGGGAGGTCTGCAGTGCTCGATCTGTGTGCAGTGGCTGGGGGGGGGGAGTTACAGACCCAGCCAAAACAAAATGAAAAAAAATTGAGCTGGGCCCCCATGGGGCTCCCTACAATCTTGTAAAAGTCACTGCTCCCAGATGATGATAGGACACCCTCCCTCCCTCGACAAACACACACATACACACCCACCCCTACAGGTTTTTCCCAGACACCATCCAAGCAGTGGTGGTGGTCACTGAGGGGACCCCCACTGGGGCAGTGACATGAGAATTGCTGCCCCCCTATCCCAACCCTGACACACCAAGAAATGAATCATGCCCAGCGCTTGCTCTTCACACACACACACCATCAGCAACACGCTCACCGCTGTGGGCAAAAGCAGGATTTCATTCTCTTCCCACACCAGGTAAGAGCAGGGAACTCCTTCTCCCATCACCCCCTCCACAGCATCCCTCAGGGATGTTATATAACAGGCTAGCAGCTGAAATACCCTCCAGGGGCAGGGGGGCTATTCCTAGCCATGGCTATCCCACCTCGGGGGGGGAGGCTATTCCTAGCCATGGCTATCCCACCTCGGGGGGGGGGGGGGCTATTCCTCCCTGCGAGCCACCCCCCCCCGGGGGTCGGGGGTCCCACGCTGGAAGGACCCCTGGACACCGCTCAGCGGCAGCCTGTGCCTGAACTTACCTGCCGGGGCTCGATTTTCCTCCTCCCCCCACCCCCTGTGCGCAACCGCCACTGACCCCGCGAACCGCCGCCGGCTGCTCCGCTTCGCTCTCTGCTCCGCCGAAGGGCTGGCAACCGGGCAAAGCGACTCTGGGGGCGGGGCTCAGAGAGGGCGGGCTGCAGCCGGCCAATCAGCCCGCCCCGCGGCTCGGCCTCCCCGACCAACCGGCGAGTGAGAGCTAATCCGTCCCACGCACCCCACCCCCACGAGCCACCGTTCTGCGCCTCCCTCCCTCAGAGCTCGTGTCAACGCCTGGGCGGGAGGGGCGCGAGTCAGGCAGCGCCTCTCCGCGCGCGCGTGGAGGTTTCTATCTGCCCCCCTCCCCTTCTCTGCACAAGGAGATGGATTCCTGCCCTTCCCTATAGGCGGGGGCTGAAAGGGAAAACTCTGCCCACCAGGTGGAGGCGAAGGCAGGTTTCTGGGGCATCATCTGGGTCTGGCCACTGGCCTGTAAACAGCTGAATTTGTAACAGTGACCAGACCACAAATGTGAAAAATCAGGCTAAATAATAGGAGCTTATATAAGTGAAAAACCCCAAAATCAGGACTGTCCCTATAAAATCCAGCCATCTGGTCACCCTATTAATGAAAGAGGTGCCAAGGCACAAGCGGATTATTTTACCTTAATAACTGATGTGGCAAGCCCAGAGGTGTCAGGGCTGTGAGAAAACCTGGCACAAAGTAAGTATTGCATGTAGATCTCTCCTATTCCAGAGCTCTCATGCTCCTCTGTTGGGACTGCTAGGGTTCCTCTAGTTGAGTGCCATCATAAGCAGACTAGGAAGTATTAGACCTTTATTGGTGAATATCAATTTCACTGAGCACACACAGACACGAAAATATCTTTCCATCATAGCAGAAAAGGATCAACCTCAGTCTTATTTTAAAAAGTCATTTAAGAGTTTTGATCCTCTGCCTCCTTGGGAAAAGAACTGTTTCTCTTCCTCCTCTCTCGCCTCTGCCTGTCTGAAGCTGCTAACCTTAGACTAAAGTTTTCTGTGGTGTCTCCTTACTCCTAAAAAATGTTATGGAGATATAATCAATAGAGTTCTACTGAAATGGCTGTGAAACTCTATAAAATGTAACAGAACGAAATCATTCTCATATAATTTTTTAAAACATCCTACAGAAAGGATGATACTCTGCTAAATAAATATATTAAAAAATCCTAGAGAAAGGTCACAATTCACACAAGCTCTTTCCACAAAGGGCCCTTATGACTTGCTGTGGTGAATGAGACCAGAGTCCCATCTCAGACAGTGACCAGTAGCAGTGTCCAAAAATGGTGCAAGAAATCCTGCAGTAGGATAACCATTGCATAGGTAAAGTCTCTTTCAGACTCCATTATTTAACCCTGATCTACACTGGGGGGGAGGGCACAGAAAAGTGATCAACCTAAGATCCACAACTTCAGCTACGAGAATAGCGACATATTTAGATCGACTTACCGCGGCACCTTCACAGTGCTCAGTGGACCGCTGCCACTCCCCCGTCAACTCCACCTCTCGCTGCAGTGGGGTACTAGAGTAGACGGGAGAGTGCTTGAGGATCAATTTATCACATCTAGATTAGACGTGATAAATTGACCCTCCGTTAGATTGATAGCTTCTCCTCCTCCCCCTCCCCTCAATCCGGCTGGTGGTGTAGATCTGCCCTTAGAGCAGGGGTGGGCAAACTATTTGGCCTGAGGGCCACATCGGGGTTCAAAATTGTACAGAGAGCCAGATAGGGAAGGCTGTGCCCCCCCAAATTGCCTGGACCCACCCTCTTTCACCCCCACCCACTTCCCACCCCGACTGCCCCCTCAGAACTCCTAACCCATCCAAATCCCCCTGCTTCTTGTCCCCTAATTGCCCCCCCCAGGATGTGTCTCAACCAACTCCCCTTGCTCCCTGTCCCCTATCCATACTCCCACCCCTTGACAGACCCCGGGACTCTCACGCCTCATCCAACTCTTCCCTGCTCCCTGACCGCCTGCTCCAGAGCCCCCCTGCCCCTAAACACTTCTGTGGGACCCCACCCCGATCCAATCCATCCTGCTCCATGTCCCCTGACTGCCCCCACCCCTTATCCAACCCCCTGGTCCCAGCCCTCTTACCATGAGCTCTAGCAATGCTTTTGGCTCCACGCGAAGCCAGACACTGTCCCGCAGGAGTGTTCCATGCATGGCAGTGGCATGCCCCAGGGGCAGGGGGGAGCATGTCTACGCTGCCCCGCTGGAGCGTGCACAGAGCGCTGTGCACGTGGACGTGGGGCTCTAGGGGAACGGGGAGCATGTCTGGCTCTGCGCAGAGCCAAACACACTGCCCCGTGAGAATGCGCAGCCCCCAGAACGCTGCACACACAGCAGCATGGCTCCAGGGGAGGGGGGTAAGGTGGGGGAGGAGCCAATGGTTTGCCACACTTGGCCAGGCGCTCCGGCCCAGGAGAGCAGGGCAGGTGGCTTGCCACGCTCCAGCCCAGGGTCCCGGCCTGGGAGAATGGGGCCACTGGCCACGCTGCCCCCCTCCATGCCATGCCACTTCCAGAAGCAGCCAGCATGTCCCTGTGATAGAGAGGATGTCTCCATGCATTGCCCTCATCCCAACTCAGACTTCCTCCCAGAGCCTGCACCCCTTACCTCCTCCTGCACCCCAACCTGCTGCTCCAATCAAGATACCTCACTTTATTTTCATTTACTTCCTATTACTTTAATATAGGACAAGGATACAAAATAATGGAAAACAAGGTTGGGGGGGGGGGGGAATATGCGAGAATTATTTTTGTTGGCTGGGTCCCAGGGCGGGGAGGGGCAAAAATGAAGCTGCACACAGGGCCTCACTAACTCTAAATCCACCACTGGCCCCTGGGTATCTCCACAGAGGGGAGCTAGCCCATGATTAGGAAAATTGGGAACATCTAAGCCTGAGCTTTGTAAATGCTTTTGCAAGCATTTCAAACACCATTGGGACAACTGGGGAGACCAACACAGCATTACGACATTTAAAGTAGCAAATGTCTTTCAAATTAAGCACTAAGAGTAGAAACAATGACAGGTTCTGAATATCCCCCTCTAAGTATTTAAATATTCACATTAGGAAAATTCCATAATAATGGGCAATTATTTTTTAAAATATTTAAAAGCAATTCTGAGAAACAACTCCCTGGTAGCTAATGAAATCTGCTTTTCAGAGATAATCTTGCCATTTACTAATTTGGACTCAAACACTATGTCTGGTAGCCAGGCTGTGCATATCAAAGTACTGCAGGGATCCTCCCACAGCCCAAGTATCTATAGAGTATAAGGAAATCTCAGGGTTGAGAAGGAATCCCTGAGCCAACCACAGAACAGCAGCTCCTTCAAAGATCTGTAAATAGTGACCCAGTGCTGACACCCTGAATTCAATAAAAAGAATGGAGCCAACTGTTTGAAATGGGCCATCTTGATCATCATTAAGAAAGGTTTTTTTCCCAGTCTGATGATAATAGCTCACCTTAATTGATTAGTCTCTTAGAGTTGTATGGCAACCCTCATCTTTTCATGTTCTCTGTATGTTCTTCTCCATGCACCTGATGAAGTGGGGTTTAGCCCACAAAAGCTTATGGCCAAATAAACATATTAGTCTCTAAGGTACAACAATACAGACTAACACACCTACCACTCTGAAACCTGTTCCTCACACCTCCAACTAGTTTGTTACCACCAGGCCCAAATTAAAGAAGAGTTCTCTGAATAGTTAGCTCTGAATGCATCCCTTACTAAGGCTTAAAGTGTCCCACAATATGACATGGGGAATTACTGACTAGACAGGCAGGGATAAGCTCCTTTATGTCCCTGTCCCCAGTAATCTTCTCCAGCTCCTGTCTTGCAGTACAAATTCTTACTGCTTCTATCTTGACTGGTTAAGAGACTCCTTAGAGTCCTAATAATAGAGGTGCAATCCCAGCACCTCCTTCTCATGGTATAACAGACTTTTAAGGTCAGAAGAGACCATTATAATCATCTAGTCTGACCTGCTGTACAACACAGGCCACAATCTCACCCACAGATTTTTGCCCCAGATGCCTAAATGGCCCCCTCAAGGATTCAACTCACAACCCTGGGTTTAGCAGGCCAATGCTCAAACCACTGAGCTATCCCTCCCCCTATGCAGCAGCTTTGCCTCCATTTCCCCATTTTGCTAGTCAGACCACTTCCACTATAGATGTGGCTTAGCTCTCCAGCCAAATCACTTCAGAGACCTCCACCCCTTCCAGGCTAATTGAGTCCTTCAGTCAAAATCCACGAGAGACACCAAACAAAAACACCCTCAATCCAGCCAGCTCAGCTGTCAGCCCCCTTCCTTGCAGGCAGGCCCCCAGCTGCAATATCTTGGTCTAATATCAGGGTGCTGGGCTTCAATCACACCAACAATATAGTTCAAGCCCACCCTTCTACCAACAGGTTGAGGCATAATGCTGTGTCCAAACCACACCTACCCTCAAACAGGTTTTTTTTACCCCCATATAAACACAGCCTATGTACCCTCCCTGTAAGGCTGTTACCCCACTCCCCTCCTTTTAAATCCCTCACTTAACCTAATACCCACCAATAGGTGTTACAGGGCAGGGCAATTTGAGCCTGTCTGCTAATTAACCCCTTCCTGTCTGGTGTGGGGTTTGTGCTCCCCTTCACAGTCCTGTGTGAGCTATATTATATACTGAAAGTGTTCTTGGAGTGATGGAGACACCCCATGGCATACACACATCCCCATGAGAATAGAAAACACCACTCACTAGCATCATTAATGGTATTAGATCAGGTTGCTCATGAATGGCTCGTGATTCCTGCTGCATGTTTACAAGCTGCAGCATTTGAGTTCTCAGCTGTACTCAGCCAAATGTTTAGTTGCGAAGCTGCAGCAACTGGCTTGTCAAAATGATCTCCCAGGCTGATAGATTGCCTCCTCCTTAAATTGGTGAATGGGATATAATAACAGCCAGTTATTCAAAGAAACCATCTGATACCTGCCTATAGCACACACAGTTTGTGGAGGAGTGTCAAGATGCCAGCTGAATCAAACCCAAACTAAGCACACAGTCTGTCCAGCAATGGTTTCTAAACATCCTGCCTGCCTTTCTGGTACACATATTTCTAGCTCCTCTTAGGCTGGAGATCCTCTAGGGAGGAACTATATTTATTTCATCTCTTGTACAGTGCTGTGTACACTGTAAACCCTTAATACATAAGTAGGCCTACTCTCAGTTCTTATATTCATGATGAGATTTATTGGAGGTGACTTACCCAGTATGTCCCAAACTGCAGCAAACGATACAATGTGAATAGAGCTTCTGTTTTGGGAGGTCCATGGATTTTATTTTGGGGGATTTATTTTAGCAATGTTTAAATTGTATGTAGATATCCAAAAGTCAGGGGTTTTCAGGGCTTTCTCTTTGTATATACCAGGTCTGCACGACTTGGAGAGCAGCAAGGGCCATATTGCTGCAAAAAATCCAGCTGCAGGCCGAAAAGCCCCGCCCCTTGCACCACCCCCATTTGCTTCCCTCCACCCCACCCCTTGGCTTGCCCTACCCCTACTCATCCCATGCTGGCTGCATGTGGCTCCCGGGCTGCATGTTGTGCAGGCCTGGTATATGCCATAATGAGTAATGTATACTACAAATATTACCTATTGTAGTAATATATACTGTCATGAGTAATCTCTTTGTGATATTTCCTAGCACACTTTAACATACTGTTTCATCAGCACTATATTAAAGTGCACTAAGGAAACTTTAGTGTGCATGAGCAGGGTCTACCCAATTAAAGCACAACACATTAGAAATCATATCCCTGTAATCCACATTACTGCTCCTTGCAGACAAGCCCTCAGATACAAGTAACCTCTTCCTGTGTTTCTCCAGTGTTTTTCACATAAACACCTTTTTCACTTTTTTAGATAGGGGTGTTTTATTGGTTAAAACTTAAAATCAGAAGCCCTATGAAGACAATGGGTCACAGCAATGTGACGTCAATCCAAACATTTCAGACTTGTGTGCATGCCCTAAATGTAGACACCACCTGCACAATGGTCCTGGACCTCAGACTGTCAGAGTTGTAGTCTTATATTGATCTAAAAGGAAGGAGCAAAAAGCAAGGGCCCACTTCTGCTCCCACTGACATCTGATTTCTACAGGTGCCAAGCAACTCTAGAACTTGCGGGTACTCTGAATATCATTTTGGTGTCTAAATGTAGATTTAGTTGCCTAAATTTTGAATTTTTTGGTCAATCTGCTTAAAGATAAAAACTACTAAGAAAACATTTGTAGTACAAGTATTTTTTTTTAAATTAATGCCCACTAGTAGGTCCACAACAAGGGAAATGCCTGAGCTGTAAAGTTCAGCCCATGTCTGATAAATGAAGGTTTGTGTGAATTTACTATGAATTATTATTATTGTTACTTATTTGTGTTGCAATAAAACTTAGGAGCCCCAGGCATTGACCAGCATCCCATTGTGCTAGATATGTTTGGTTCAGAATGATGTGGATACCTTTATGGTTGCCTTTGCCAGTGAAAGTGCTTCTGGACCTACTGATCCTCACCAGAAGGTTTTGGAAAAACATCCTAAGAGACATTTTGGCTTATATTGGGAGATCATTTTCTGAATTACTTTGCCCGTTTCATTACCTGAAACAATGATCCATGCTTTTAAGTTTTTATTGATTCTTTCCTTCCTGATCTTCATTCATTATTAGGATGATAACATCAGTGGGTTGTGTAGGACTGAGACTCACTCAGCAGATGGGTCTAACAAATCTCTATTAAGGCAAAACACTCAGCAAGCAGGGATCAATTACTCACAAGTGGGAAGCTCATTGGGACAATCTCATCACGGTCACCTCCATCACTGGACAATACAACGTCAGTCATCCTTTGTTACACAAACTTATTAATAATTTTTGTTATCTTTTCTTATATCTATGTCTTAGTCTCCCATTTCCCCAATAATTCCTCTTCCCCATTAGTACAGGTTTATTGTTAAACTAGTCTTTTCTAGCTTTTTAACCTATGTTATCTTTTCTTTTTCTCACAAACATGACTACTCTACAATTTCTTATATATGCGCAGTTCTACTTACGCTTAGGCTGTTAAATGTTATCCAAAGAAACTCTTAAAATCCACAGCAGGCTTCTGTCAGGCCTAAGTATGCCATTGTTTCCAACAGGTTGCTATAGAAATAATTTTGCTTTGAGAAGCAGAGCAGTATGGATGATAAGTTATTATGGTTATTAGTAGGGGCTGTCGATTAATTGCGATTAACTCCAACGATTAACTCAAAATAATTAATTGCAATAAATTTTTGGATATTTTTCTACATTTTCAAATATATTGATTTCAAATACAACACAGAATACAAAGTGTACACTGCTCACGTTATATTATTTTTATTACAAATATTTGCACTGTAAAAATTATAAACATAAGAAATCCACCTGATACAAATACTGTAGTGCAATCTCTTTATCGTGAAAGTGCAACTTACAAATGTAGATTTTTTTGATACATAACTGCACTCAAAAACAAAACAATGCAAAACTTGACAGCCTACAAGTCCACTCAGTCCTACTTCTTGTTCAGCCAATTGCTAAGACAAACAAGTTTGTTTACATTTATGGGAGATCATGCTGCTCACGTCTTATTTACAATGTCAACAGAAAGTTAGAACAGGCGTTCAGTTGGTATTTTTGTAGTTGGCATTGCAAGGTATGTACTAGCAAAGCCCATGCTGCTAACTCTCAGATTTAAAAAAATTAATAAGGCTAATTACTACAATGCCTACTCTGCTAGAAATGCCTGTAAATAAACGAATCAACTTGAAGTTGGTCCTGAGGTGGCTCCATAGCATATATACTGCATTCCCTAGTGAAACATGAACAATGGAGGTCAGGGGATCAGGTCCCAACACAGGTGCACAATTACTGTTAAGCAGCATGGGGTCACAGCTGGTCTCTCTTGCACTGATGTGCCAGCGTGAAGTGAAAACAGAAAAAGGGGAGCCTCTGCTTTTTTGCATAAACCACAGGACAGAATCTCCCAACAATGTACAAGACAACTTCAGAAGAGATGGTCAACCCATTCATACATTATGCATCAGATCCTGAAAGGTGTTTGATTACAATGGGAGCTAGACACCTAAATGCCTTTCAGAGTCAGGTCCCAAAGAAGTGAGATGTAGAGGCTTTAGAGATGGCAAATTTTTGCATGTCCTGGCACATGAATTTGTGCTGGCAAATGAGTTAATTACTACTTGATCCAGTCACACAAATTCCTATTTTTTAACATGCAAAAAATGTGCACACCCACAAAACCTTGGCTGCAAATATAGAGGCTAGGTTGGGGACATTTCGAAAATTTGTCCCACAGACTCTATCTAAATATATGGACTTATGCCTGAAGGAAAAGTATGCCCAGCTTCTGGGGAGAAGTGATTGTTTTCTTTTTAGAGGAACATCAGACTGGACTCTTAAATAAGTGGTACATGATTCAAGCTCATGGCAAGCAAAAGCCAGTTGTCCACCTTTTGGATAAAACGTTCTTTGGTTTGTTTCCATGGAAAAGGAACTTAAAAGCTCAGTCTTCCACTGCTGTAATCACCTTTTTATATCCATGTTTTATTCCAGTTCTACAAGCAAGCTTAAAATAGCAGATGATAATACCAAGATCTGAACAGCGGAAGAGGGTCACTTAGCAATATATCAGGCCACAGTGGATTACTTAATAAAGGTCAGTGGCCTCAATGGGACTTTACATGTTATCATGCATTACCTAGTTATTAAGTTTAAGCTGGATGTGACATTTGGGCAGAGGTTATATTATCTATATAGGTCCCAATTCAGAAAAGCACATCTGTTTACTGTATATAAATAAATTCAGGAAAGCAGTCAAAGGTCCACTGAACACATGCTTAGTGTATTGCTGAATTGGGATGCTTTCCTGAACTTGGGATAGATACATTAAATTCACAATTAGGAGTAACAAAGACTAGGGCTACAAACCCTACTGAATACGTCAGTAGTCTGGGGATACAAAAGCTTTCTGAGTTACCAGCCAGTGGCCTGATACCCATATTTACAACACAGAAAATTTAAAATGTTACCCCCAGGCCCCATGTGCCTTACACTTGGTAACTGATGCAAATCTTCTTTTGCTTTTTAGAATCATAGAATCGTAGGACTGGAAGGGACCTCAGGAGGTCATCTAGTCCAGTCCCCTGCACTTGTGGCAGGACCAAGTATTATCTAGAACAGTGGTCATCAAACTGGGGTGCGCGTACCTCCAGGGGTGTGCAAGCCCACGCCAGGGGGTGTGCAAGCCCCCGACGACGATGAGCCCACCCGGGAGACTGACGAACTCCTGGGCGGGCTATTTTGGTCCTGCCAAAATGCCGCCACCGGCGGCAGCATCCAGTTTTTGCAGCGGCATTTCGGCGGACATACCCGCCCCGGGGGTGGCCAGACTTTTCCCTCCGCGGAAAGGGGCCGCGGGGGAAAAAGTTTGCAGACCCCTGATCTAGAACATTAGTATTATCAAACACTAGTATTACAGTATTATCTAATACTATTATCTAACATTATAGTATTATCTAAAACTAGTATCTAACACTAGTATTATCTAAATATCTCTGACAGGTGTTTGTCTAACCCGTTCTTTAAAATCTCCAATGATGGAGATTCCACAACCTCCCTAGGCAATTTATTCCAGTGCTTAACCACTCTGACAGGAAGTTTTCTACTTCTCTTGCTGCAATTTAAGCCCATTGCTTCTCATCCTATCCTCAGAGGTTAAGAAGAACAATTCTTCTCCCTCGTCCTTGTAACAACCTTTTATGTTCTTCCAGACTAAACAAACCCAATTTTTTCAATCTTCCCTCATAGGTCATGTTTTCTAGATCTTTAATAATTTTTGTTGCTCTTCTCTGGACTTTCCTCCAATTTGTCCAATATCTTTCCTGAAATGTGGTGTCCAAAACTGGATACAATATTCCATTTGAGGCCTAAACAGCATGGAGTATAGTGGAAGAATTACTTTTCGTGTCTTGCTTACAACATTCCTGCTAATACATTCAAAATGATGTTAGATTTTTTTGCCACAGTGTTACGCTGTCGACTCATATTTAGCTTGTGGTCCACTATGCCCCCCAAATTCTGACCCTTCTCCCAGATCTCCATGTTTTTGACTTAACTGTGGGCTTTGGTCACCTGCCCCTTCGAACCTAATTTAAAGCCTTCCTCACTAGGTTAGTCAATCTGTATCCAAATATGCTCTTCCTCTTCCTCGATAGGTGGACCCTGGGACACTAAGCGCCCATATTCTTCATAGAGATATTGTTATGATATGATTATGGCATAACTATGATGTATTGTGTACCAGATAGGTCATGTGAGGTATCATTGAAAAGGTTATGCTTTACTAGATATGATTGTCCTATTTCTATGCATATATCATGTATGCATCCAAAGTTAGGAATATTGTCTTGCATCTGTTACAAAGGTGTTTACACCTGGAGAATGCCCACGAGGCAGAATGCAGCCAGTCTAGATGTCTCGTTGGGAAGAGTCATTAGGGAGAACACTATGTCTTTGAAGATGCTAATCATGCACTGAGAAGTCTTCCTGGAGACAATACAAACAGCCTGGAAGTTATGACTGCATGGTCATGTGACAAAGTCACCTGATACTGGATTCCATGATAATGCTAGTATTTTCCCACTAACCAGGCGTGGGAGCCACACTGAGAGACAAAGGATTCTCAACATATGCAAAAACCATTCAAGGCAGGGGAGTGACATCCTCATGGTTCGTTCTTCACTAACTCCCTGTTCACCAAGAAAGAAGTCTTCTGGAAACACCTGAGAAACAAAGAGACTGCGGGGAGAGAGTTTGAGCCCAGGTTAGAGGGTATGCGTCCTGTGAAAGGAATATTTGGAGTTTTAAGATGCAAACAAGTCTCTACAATCTGCCTAAAACATCATTCAGAGTGAGAATTTGCTACTTGTAACCAATTTCTTTAGTATATTAATCTTAGATTGTGTTTTTTTATTTGCTGGGTAATCTGCTTTGATCAGTTTGCTATCCCTAATAATCACTTATAAACTATCTTTTGTAGTTCATAAATTTGTTTCTGTTTTGTCTAAAACCCAGTGTGTGAAATTCATAACTGGGGGGCAAATAGCTTTGCATATCTATCACCATACTGATTGGGGGAAGGAGAAATTTCATGAGCTTATGCTGTACAATTTTCAGTGCAGTGCAAGATGGTACAATTTGGGGGTCTACTCTCTAGAGGGGGGCATTCACTTGAGTACTGGGCAGTTCTTTAACTGAGCCTTCCCATACAGAGCTGATCTCAGCATTTGTGTGTAAAGCTACAGCTGGGTGTGTCCCTACCAGTATATGGGGTGACGAAGTGATGTCTGAAGCCTGAGGGAGGGCTTGGGTGGCTTGCTTCAGCAATACAGTTTAAAGGGAGCCCAGACTGGTGGGTTAAGCAGGCTCAGTGATACCCCAGTCCCAGGTGGCACTCTGAAGAATGAGGGAAACCCGCCACAGACCCCATCTCTGCTTAGCAGTCCTTCTTCCAGGAACAACACCCCGTGGTCAAGGAAGCTGAAGCCCTCCTGGAGACACCATCCTTGCAGCTAGACATTCACCTCCAGGGTGCATCTGTCTCTGCCTGTGCCCCTACCCTTGACCAGAAGGATCGAAGAGAACACCACTGGACGCCCAACGCCTTCACCCTTACTCCCAGAGCCCTGTAGTCACTTCTGATCTGCTAAGGCTCAGACCATGCAGAATCATTAGAGCCCACATGGATGAGTAGCATGGGGTAGTAGTCAGAGGGCCAGATGACCCTCGGCAATCCTCCGTAACATCTCGGATATAGGCCCCTGGCAGGCAGCATACCTCCCGGAATGCCAGGTCAGGAACGGAGGGGTGTCTCCGTCCCCCTCAGAAGAGAGTCAGCAACCACCAATACCCTCTGTTTCCTCCTGGGAGTGGTGGCTGCAATTCTCCCAGCCTTGGGGGTACATGGCTTCTCCTCTTCAACCTTTGGGGGTGATTTCTCATCACTTGTTGCCAGGAGAGCATAACAGTTCTCCATCACCATGGTGGGTGGGTTGAGCATAGAGGTGGAGCACACTGCCTGCTACCAGAAGTCACCGGCAGCCAGTGTCCTCTCTGTGACAGAGCCATATCCTCCTCCTCGGGTGGTGTGACAGGAATCCCCTATATCTGGATGGCTTCATCAGGCGTGGACGTCTCCTTATGAATACTCTCATTGAATTCCTCGTGGGCACGGATGCTCCTCAGCCTGGCCACCTCCCTCTGTAGCTCTCTTACCTTCTTCCTGAGAGATTCCACCAGCAGGTACTTCTCACACTGGATGGTTCCCCCCAGCCTGGTTTTCCGAGTGGGAAAGGCAGGCCACAGTCTCTGCAAATCCACACCAGGATCCGGGTAGAGGCATGCATGGTTAGGCTGTCTGTCTGAATACAGGGGCAGGTGGGAAGACAGGAGCAGCGTTGGCACTGGCATGGCAGCCCTTCCTAACCATAGTGCTTATATTAAACTCCCTCCCACAAACTCCCTCTCAAAATCCCCTGTTTGCAGCCCCCTTAGTCACTTAGCCTCTGGCTTTTAAGGCTTTCTCTCCTAGGTGAGCCTTCCCCTCTCGTTAATCACACAGGGGGAGGGTGATCACAAGACTCACTGAGGCTGATCAAAGATGATCAAGAATGATCCAGGGAACAAAGGCTCAGACAGTCCCCAGCCACACAGTCCCAATTGACCCTGTTACTAAACCTTTGTGCTTAATTAACTTAAGATACAATAGGGTCAAGTGTGGTTGTAACACAGACCTTTGACATGAGAAGTGATGACAGAAGGCATCTCTTCAGTTTAGAGCACACCCCACCAGGTCAAGAGCCTACATGCATATCAAGAGGCGAACAGAAATGCCAAGGGGCAATGAACCACATCCTAAGATCTTTACTTAGCATTTTCTTGTTTATTGAAGTCAGTGGGAGTTTTGCCCATATAAGAGCACAGTACACACTGAAGGACAGATTCTGCCACCCTTAATTACATTGATTTCAGTAGGATTATTTAGAGAGTAAGATACTAGTCAGCGTGAGTAGGGGTGTAAGAATCTAGGCCTGAAGTTATAAGGCCAGAGGGAGCATTGTGTTCATCTAGTCTGCCCTCCTGCATAACGCAGGCCTTCCCTGAATTAATTCCTAGAGCTTGTCTTTTAGGAAAACATCGCATCTTGATTTATAAATTTCCAGTGATGGAGAATCCACCACAAATCTTTGTAAGTTGTCCCAACAGTTAGTTACCCTCACTATTGAAAAATTGTGCCTTATTTCCAGTCATTAGATCTTGTTATACCTTTATCTGCAAGACAGAAGAGTTCATTATTAAATTTCTGTTCAGCATATAGGTACTGTGACAAAGTTCTGAGTCTGTATTTGTGGATCCTGCACTTCCTGGCAGATTTAGGGGCCTCAGAAACTCATCTAGGCCCAGAGTGACCTCCCTTTCTCAGTAACTAATTAAGGGAGGCAGAAAAGGGGGGAGCCCAGGCCCTCCCTCTACTTCGGACTCCAGCCCAGGGACCCTAATAGTATCAGCTAAGATGGCTGACCTTTTATCCACAAAACACAATACAATTCCCTGGGCTACTTCCCCACAGCAGTCCCCGCTTCTTCAAACTCCACTTCACCCTTACCTTAGGGTCTCCTTCCTTCTGTATATGTTGTCCACCACTCAGTCTCACCAACAGCATAACTTCCTTCCACAGCTCCTGACACCCACAGCCACCTGACTAACTGGGAGGTTTTTAACTGGTTTCAGCCAGTCCCTGATTGGCTTCAGGTGTCCCAATCAGGCTAGCTGTTTCTACTCCTTTCTAGAAGATTCTTAATTGGCCCCAGGTGTCTTGATTGGCCTGGAGTAGCCTTTGTTTGGCTATCCAGGGAACAGGGACCTGCACATCCTGAGACTAATATACTTGCCTTCCAGCACTCTCCTATATCTTTCTGGTCTGACTCCGTCACAGTACTTATAAACTGTGATCAAATTACTCCTCAACCTTCTCTTTGATAAGATTAAAAGATTCAGTCTTTCACTCTAAGGCATTCTTTCCAATCCTTTACTTATTCTTGGGGCTATTCCCTGAACCCTCTCCAAGTTGTAATAATATAGCATGGTCCAAATTTGTTTTTCAAAATTAACATGCAGAGACAGAGCAATTTCAAGCTAGCATTCTTTTCTGGTGTTTGGTTTGAAAAGGGGATTGTAATTTTGTCCTAAACTAAACTTGTTTATACATTTTTCAATACAACTCGTAAATTACGCACAAAGTATTTGGAAGGGGTTGTAAATAGCAAAATGTGTATTCCACCAGTGTCACCAAAAGTTTTAAAATCTTTCTTGTGAATATTTTATGTTTGTAGCTCTATTTGTGTTGCTTCATACGCAATATATGAATAACACAAATACTATAGGTCCCTGTTCTGCAAAGCACTTAAGGGATGTCTATACAGACTGCGGCAAAGAACCTCCCAGCTTGGGCTGACAGACTTTGGTGTACAGGGCTCCTGCTAGCTCTCTAAAAGTACCTCCATAGACAATGCTTTGAAGTTGCACTTAGGGCTCTGATGCCCACCCCTCCTTAGGCTTCAGAGCCCGAACTCCAGCCCAATCTGCAATTTCAATAGACAATTCAATTGTCTATACTGCTATTTTTAGAGCACTCATGTCAGCTCCGCAAGCAGGGCCGACCCTAATGGTCTGCAGGGCGACATAGGTGCTGAGTTTCTATCTGCCGGTGTGTGTGTGTGCTCCCCCAGTCCCCACTCTGCCCAGGCGCCACCTGCACTCCACCCCCTCCCCCAAAGCCCCACCCCTGTCTCTTCCTGCCTCTGCCCCACCCCATCCTGCCCCCTCCCCCTGCGCCCTCGCTCCTCTCCCTCCCCATCTCCCAGCACCTCTAGACAAAACAGCTGAGCAGCGGCAGGCACTGGGAGGGAAAGGGAAGTGCTGATCAGTGGGGCCTGCTGACAGACAGGAGGTGCTGAAGGAGGAAGTTGATTGGGGGGGGCTCCTCACCCGCCGCCCACATGCCCCACCTTTGCCTTACTTCCTTGTCCACCTCCTCACGCAGCGTGGGGCCCCCAAAGCACGGGGCCTGAGGCAGTCACCCCGATTTGTCATACCCTAGGGATGGCTCTGCCCACAAACCCAAGTCCGTCCACCCCGGCTGGGAGGCTCACTGCTGCGAGCCTTGTGGACATACTGAAGTGTTATAGATTTCAATACAGCTTAAGATCACTCTTAAGTGCCTTGCTAAATAAGGATAAAACTTAGCATTTCTAACCTATAGCCTGCAAAGTGCTTCACAATAGTGCACATCATTATCCCTATTTTATAGAGGAGAAACTGAGTCACAGAAAGATGAAGCAACCTGCTCAAAGGCACACAAGGAGTCAGCTGCAGAACTGGGAACAGAAGCCAGGTTTCCAGACTGTTGGTTCTATATGTAATCCATGGGATTGTGCTTTCTCAGACAGTGCATGTACAAAATGATATTATCTTCGTAAGGACTGCAGTACTATAATTATCTTCCTAGGACTCTCATGGAAACAAGATATTTATACCTCCATTAAGCCTTTCCTGGTAATTTTATGATCAAAGAGAAGAAATAAATAATGACCTGCCAATCAGTGGCATGTCCAATGTTGTTCAGCATAGATACACAAGGAAAGCTTCTCCTTGGTTGTTGAATTAAACTCTTGCTATCTCCTGAATGCCTTTCTTGTGCCTAATTCCCCTTCCACTGCATACCAGTGGAGAGGAAATATTTTTTGCCATGTGATGAGCCACATGTTTAAAATGCACCAAATAACTGCGAAAGATGCTTGCTGCCAAGAAAGCCCAGAGTGGGTTTTTTTTTTAATATAATGTGATGATTTAAAACTTTACTTTGCTAAAACAGTGATGGCCCTTAACCTTTGATAGTTTCATTGGGGCTGCCCATAAACTATGTGACACATTTTTTTGGTGATTTTCAAGATGCATCCTCCCAGAGATGAAAGGTCGGGAGGGGAGCATGTGGGGGTTGCTTCTTGACTTGTACTAACACTGCTGAAGCCAGCTGCCCCCTCTTCTTCCCCAACCCCACTATCGGCAGGCATGGGTCTCATAGGCGCCAACTCCATGGGTGCTCCGGGGCTGGAGCACCCACAGGGAAAAATTAATGGGTGCTCTGCACACATCGGCAGCCAACCTCCCCTCATCCCCCGCCCCACTTCCTCCTCCTCCTCCCCTGAGCATGGTGTGTCCCCGTTTCTCCGCCTACCTCCCAGTATTTCCCGCCCGGCCGCCGTCAAACAGTTATTTGCCTGCTTGGGGCAGGGGGGAGGAAAAGCGGGAACGTGATGTGGTCAGGGGAGGAGGTGGGGACGAGGTGGGGCCGGGGTGAGGATTTGGGGAATGAATTGGAATAGGGGCAGGGAGGGGGTGGAGTTGGAGTGGGGACTTTGGAGAAGGGGATGGAATGGGGGTGGAGAACGGGTGGGAAGAGGCAGGGCAGGGGTGGAGCCTCGTGAAAGGGGTGGGAAGAGGTGGGGCCAGAGGTGTGGGGGGGTGTCGAGCATCCATAGAAAACAGGGGAAGTCGGCGCCTATGACGAGTCTCCTCTGCACCCACCACTTATGTTTGTAACTCCGAAACAAGCAAACAGAATTAAGGACCCGCTCACCCCATAATCCAGGGGTGGCCAACCTGAGTCTGAGAATGAGCCAGAATTTATCAATGTACATTGCCGAAGAGCCACAGTAATACATCATCAGCCCCCCGTCAGCTCCCCCATCCCGCTCCCATCACCTCCCAGCCACTGGCAGCTCCGCTGATCAGCACCTCCCCCTCTCTCCCAACAGCTCCTGATCAGCAGTTTTGTAGCATGCAGGAGGCTCTGCAGGAGAGGAGAAGGAGGGAGGGCACTGCAGGCTCAAGGGAGGGGGCAGGAAGTAGTGGAGTGGGAGCAGGGCCTGTGGCAGAGCCAGGAGTTGAGCAGTGAGCACTCTCGGCACATTGGAAAGTTGGAGCCTGTAGCTCCAGCCCTGGAGTTGGTGCCTATACAAGGAGCCACATATTAACTAAAGAGTCACATATGGCTCCGGAGCCACAGGTTGGCCACTCCTGCCCTAATCTGTTCTGTAATGTACGGGAGAGCTGCAGGGATCTGTTCTCGGTCCGGTTCTGTTCAATATTTTCATCAATGATTTAGATAATGGCACAGAGAGCACACTTATAAAATTTGCAAACAATACCAAGCTGGGAGGGGTTTCAAGTGTGTTGGAGGACAGGATTAAAATTCAACATGATCTGGACAAACTGAAGAAATGATCTGAAGTAAATAGGATGAAATTCAATAAGGACAATGCAAAATACTCCACTTGGGAAGGAACAATCATTTGCACACATACAAAATGGGAAATGACTGCGGAAAGGAATCTGAGGATCATAGTGGATCACGAGCTAAGTATGAGTCAACTGTGTAATGATGTTGCAAAAAAGGCAAACATCATTCTGGGAAGTATTAGCAGGAATGCTGTAAGCAAGACACGAGAAGTAATTCTTCCGCTCTACTCCGCACTGATTAGGCCTCAACTGGAGTATTGTGTTCAATTCTGGATGCCACATTTCAGGAAAGATGTGGACAAGTTGGAGAAAGTCTAGAGAAGAGCAACAAAAATGATTAAAGGTCTAGAAAACATGATCCATGAGGGAAGATTGAAAAAATTGGATTTTAGTCTGGAAAAGAGAAGACAGAGAGGGGACATGATAACTGTTTGCAAGTACATAAAAGATTGTTATGAAGAGGAGGGAGAAGAATTATTCTTCTTAACCTCTGAGGATAGGACGAGAAGCAACAGGGTAAAATTGCAGCAAGGACAGTTTCGGTTAGATAGTATGAAAAGCTTCCTAACTGTCTGGCTGGTTAAGCACTGGAATAAATTGCCTAGGGAGGTTGTGGAATCTCCATCACTGGTGATTTTTAAGAGCAAGTTAGACTAACACCTGTCAGGGATGTTCTAGATCAGGCCTGTACAACTCGGAAAGCAGTGAGGGCCATATTACTGCAAAAAAAACCCAGCTGTGGGCCGAAAAGCCCCGCCCTCACCCCATCCCCTTCCACTTCCCCACACTCCACCTCTTGGCTTGCCCCACCCCTACTCACCCCCCACTGGCCACACAGTGAGCCCGTGCACCGTGAGCCCGGGTCACATGTTGTGCAGGCCTGTTCTAGATAATACTTAGTCCTGCCACGGGTACAGGGGACTGGACTAGATGACCTCTCAAAGTTTCTTCCAGTCCTAGGATTAATTACGCTCACTGTTAACAATTTATCCCATAGTTCCCGTCTGAATTTGTCTAGCTTCAACTTCCAGCCATTGGAGGGTGTTATATCTTTCTCTGCTAAATTGAAGTGCCCATTGTTAAATATTTGTTACCCATGTAGGTGCTTATATACTTTAAGCAAGTCACTCGCAATCCTTCTCTTTCTTAAGATAAACAGATTGAGTTCCTAGAGTCTCACAATAAGGCATGTTTTCTAATCCTTTAAATATTCTTGTGACTCTGTGCTGAACTCTAATTTATCAACATCTTTCTTGAATTGTGGACACCAGAACTAGATATAGTATTCCAGCAGTGGTTGCAGGAGTGCCAAATGTAGACATAAAATCACCTCTCTACTCCTAAGAGAGATCCCTCTTTATGCACCCAAGGATTGAACTAACCCTGTTAGCCACAGCGTCACACTGGGACTTCACAGTCAACTGATTATCTACCATGACCACCAAATCTTTTTCAGTATCACTACTTCCCAGGATAGAGTCCCCCATCATGTAAGTATGGCCTATGTTCTTTGTTCCAAGATGTATGCATTTACATATAGCAGTATTCAAATGCATATTGTCTACGTGGGTCCAGCTTAGCAGGTGATCCAGATCGCTTTGTATCAGTGCCCTCTCCTCGGATTATTTACCCCTCCCCCAATTGCTTGATTAAGATTGCAGATGATCTGTGATGGCTTTGTTTTCTTTCAGGTTATTGATAAAAATGTTAAATAGCATACCGCCAACAACTGATCTGTGCAGCATCCCACTAGAAATACCCCACTCAATTGATGATGATTCCCCACTTACAGTTACATTTTGAGACCTATCAGTTAGATAGCTTTTAATCCAGTTAATGGGTGCCAGGTTAATTTTATATCTTTCTAGTTTTTTTAATCAAAACGTCCTGTGGTACCAAGTCAAATGTCTTACAAATGTCTAAGTCTATTACATCAGCACTATTACTGTTATCAATACAACTTGTAATTTCATTAAAAAAGGTATCAAGTTAGTTTGACAGGATCAATTTTCCACAAACCAATATTGATTGGCATTAATTATATTACTCTCCTTTAATTCTTTGTTAATTGACTCCTGTGTCAACCACTCTATTATCTTACCCAACATAGACGTCAGAAAGACAGACATAGTTAATAGGGTTGTCCTATTTACCTTTTTAAAAAATATTGACACAACATCAGCTTTCTTCCTGTCTTCTGGAACTTCCCCAGTGTTTCAATACTTTTTGAAAATCAACATTAACAGTCTAGTGAGCACTTCAGCCAGCTCTTGGATGCAAATTTTCTGCACCTGCTGATTTTAAAATATCTAATTTTAGTAGCTTCTGTTTAATATCTTCCTAAGGTACTACTGGAGTGGAAAGAGTGTAGTCACATGACATGATGACATCATCTGATTTTTTCTCAAATAAAGGACAGAAATATTTATGGAACACTTCTGCCTTTTCTGCTTTATTATTGATAATTCTAACATTTCTATCTAGTAATGGACCAATACCATTATTAGAATTCTTTTTGTTTCTAATATACTTTAAAAACTCCTTCTTATTGTCCTTAACTCTGTGGGCCATAGACTTCTCCTTGTGTGCGTTTGCTTCTCTTATCAATTTTCTACAATTCCTAGCTTCTGATTTATAGTCATTACTATCAATTTTCCTTTCCTTCCATTTGTTCATTTCCCTTCTCAACCAAGTTTAAAACCAATACAACCTTTTACCTAGATGGCTTTTTAGTCATCTAGTAAAGTGTGCTTAAACAATTCCCATGTTTCATTCACATATTTCTGATTAAATTCATCTTCTAAACTGATCTGGCTCAATTATTTTCAGCGTTATGAAGGCACCAAGTGCATTATTGTTTTGGACTTTATTCTGTTTGCACATTATAAATGTGATCAACTCATTAGCTGTCTAGAGCAGTTGGCCCTGATTCAAACTAATTAAGCATACACTTAAAGGGCCTGGGGCTCCGGCTGCCACTACCACCAGGGCCCTTTAAATCGTTCCTGGAGCCCTGCTGCCAAAGCCCTGGGGTAGGGGTGTTAAACAAAATACAGTCCCACCTTCCGCTGTCCATTACAGGTGCACAGCACTATTAGTCTCAGTAGCAGAGTAGAATTTGCATTCTGGCTACCTGAATACCACACACAATATTTACCACTACAGCAATAAACTAAGAGCCAAGCTCAGAGCCCACTGAGGTCTATAAGGAGTATTTTCAAGGATCCATACAGACTTTCTGTCCTCAGCAAGGGCCTGATTCCAACAGATGATGAGCACTTGGAACTGCTACCGAAGTCACTGGAAGTTGTAGGTGCTTGGCACCTTCTAAGATCAGGACCTAGTAAGTTACTTTCATATTAAAAAAGAAACAATGAGCACAAGTGCATAGATGCAACCAGTGTCCCAGCTCTCTGTACATTCCTTCTCAAGTGCCGCGTGAGTGGTACAGGCAATAAAGTAAATAAAGTGCTACAGCTTTGGTGCCTGTGGCAGTGAGAAAAACAGCAACAGAAAATATTAGGCAAAAGGGAGGCCAATAATCAACTCGGAGAGGACATTTATTGTTAGAATGACTAGAAGGGAAAGAATTCAAAACCATTTATATTGCTTGTTAAATGCAAACAGTGTGTCTCGTGCTGTACTGAACACAGATATGGTCCCTGCCCAGAAGGCTTACAATCTAACCTTGTGCCCTATTGAAGACAGTTGGACTCCATATAGTTGTAGGAATGTGCCCACACAGTTCCCTTGGCAACTTCAGGGCTTAAATTATACAACCAAGACAGATTAAATTAGCACAATGTGCCTGACAAGATCCCACTAATGTGATACAGTTCTTGCACACTGCTTTATAAATCAGAATATTTAGCAACTTTCAGATTAGTTACTGATAGTACAATTAAGGCTGAGCTAGTACTTTTATACTTAACCCCTACTGGCAATCATTCAAACTTTCTAGAACAAATAGAAACTCTCATAGGACAAAACCTCTCATATCTGATCTTAGCGCAGAGATTGTTTTTAGAGGGTTTGAAGAAAAGCATTTGTAGATCTCAGAGGCCTAGACATCAAGTGAAGTTTTAAAAAAACCAATCCGGGAGTGTGTTATGCAGTTGACACCCGAAGGTATCCCAGCTCTCGAGGCAGATCGGAACTTGTGTGCAGTATATTCTCAAATGTTCATATGTTACCTGTCAGCTCTGTGTTCTTGGGGAACCAGGGTGCAGTATCCAGCCTGTCTGACTCACGAAAGAACCCCCCACCCCCACCTCTGCTTGAGCCAAAACTGATCAGAAGAAGGACTTACAAAAAGCAATGAAAAGCCAGTGGGAGATCCACCTAAACCCCTCCGGACAAGGGTGACAGGATTAAGGAAACTCCCCTAACCTCATTTGCATCAAAGATGGGACAAGGAGGTATCCCCATTAGCATACAGAAAGGAGAACAGAGATTCCAAGGCAAGAACCACACTGAATAATAGCAGCAGAAAAGCAGTGAAGCACTGCATGATGGGGGAATCTCGGCTCCAGATGTTAATGAACCCACGCCTGCACACACCCAGCTCAGTAGTTATCGGACCAATTCTCCTGAAGCTGCCTAATTGCATTGCGAGCTCCCTCAAAGGAACACTGCCCCATAGCCAGGAATGACCAGTTCCTATTGTCTAGCCTGAACAAAACAACTTTAGTACACTCCCTTGAGCCATCAGTCTACCCGCATGCAAATCTAGTGTTCTCCCTTGAATCATTGTTGTTTCCCTACTGTGGTGGCGCGGCTGCCCTACCCCCATGCCAGAGCAGGATAGAGTGGCTGCGTGGGTGGGCAGCCAATGAGAAAAGGGCCTACTGTGGGCCAATCAGGGCCAAGCTTATAACTAGCCAATGAGAGATAGGCTAGGCAATATAAGAAGGCTGCCCTGGAGGGAGGCAGTGAGTCTCTCCTGGACCTTCAAGGGGGAAGGTCCAGCTCCTGGGAAAGGAGCCATAGCACCAAGGACAGCGCAGTGCTGGGCAGGCCCAGGGGAGCAGGAGGGAGCTCTAGCCTGGGCGCCTGCCAGGCTGTGGGCCCGGAGGAAAGGGCCATAAGGTGCAGAGGGACCACTGGGGAAGTGGCCCAGGGAGAGCGGAAAGTGCTAAGGGAGAAGAAGGGTGGGACAGCTACTGCCAAAGGGTCCCTGGGCTGAGACCCAGAGAAGAGGGTAGGTCTGGGTCGCCCCCACCCCCTCAAAGAGCACCCAGTTGCTGAGGTGGCCTTAGCAGATTGCACCTGACCTCTGCCAGAAGGGGTTCGACACAGGGTATGGTATGGGGTATGGTTGGCCATGGCAGCCAGAGGCCGGAAGGACTGCTGAAACAACCCCCCCCTGGAAGGGGGTGAGTCTAGACTTGGGGGTACTGCCAGAGGGCAGTGCCCTGAAGAGGATGCCGCACACAAGGAGCCACGCGGGTCCAGGCAACAAACTGAGAACGAGAGATGGACGGGACACCACCAGAGGAGGGTGCTCCGCTGTGGAATTGAGCTAATACCCTGACTATCCGGCAGGAGGCGTCAGGTGGTGAGTCCCAACCTGTTACACCTACAAAACCCCCTCACGTTCAAGTAAGGGTTCTGATGCCTGGATTGAAAATCTGCATCAGTTCCATTGGGACCTCATCTTCTCCTGACTGATCGTGCTGGGGACTCTGTCTCCAGCACTCCAGACCTTCAGCTACCACCATCACCTGGGAACCCCGACCGGATCAAGTTTCACAGAGTGGTGAGAACCCAACACTCTCTCTCTCTCTCTCCCTACTCTAGGTGTAGCTTTCTAATCCTGACTTGTGTGATCAGATTTAAGCTAGAATTAATACTGTAACTGCTTTGTTTGTTTGGTTCCCCTCATATGGTTATTACCTGACAATAAATAACTTTTATGGTTAAACTCGTTGCTTCCACACACACACCCCCTGTTTTGTGTTTTTGGCTTTCCCATTTGCTCTGCAGCAACGCTCCTCTTCCCTAAGCTAAAGATCCCTGCAGTGCCCCAAAATCCCATGGGGTTCACTCCTCAAGTGGGTTACTACCAGAACAATGGTAATGTCAAAGTGGGGAGAGGGATGTGCTAAACCTGTGGCATCAACAGGTGGCAACTTGAAGGTGCTGCTTGCAGCCTGCTGGGTCCAGGGGCATATCAGGGTGGCAGCTTGAAAGTGTTGATCGACCCAGCTTGCCGAGTGCAGGGACATATAAAGTGTCAGTTTGGGAATGCTGATTGACTTGGTCCGTTCAGATGCACTCTGTTAATGTGTGTGTGTTCATCTGATTTGGGGCTGGAGGGACCCAGCCTTTGGAACCTAAGTCCTGCAGGATAACTCCACTGGGAGGGAACTTGCAGAAGGGAGAAGTAGGGCTCCGTATGAAAACACAAGTGGCACAAGCAGTACATTGATAGAATTACAGAAACCTCCTCCCCCACAGAAAAGTAACCCTAATAAATGAGTGTATCCCAAAGTAACAGGCAAATCTGGTAACACAACTCTGTGCAAAACAATGTTTATGGCACAGTCATTACTGCTTATTGGGGATTACTGATATATCAAATGTGATGTTGCCTTTTTTGGGGGGAAAAAAACCCATGAGAGTTATTTTAAAGCAATGGGAAAGAAGTTTTTCCATGCTCAGATTGCAAAATACCAGACCAGCTTTTGCTCAAACTTTCAAAAATTAAAAATAGATAAAGACACATACTTTTAGGCAGTGACCACACATGAAAACATCAGCTCTAAAGGTGAGTGTTCAGAACCACTTAAGCAACTAAAAACAGGAATGGAAACTGTCTTGCAGATGTAACTATGAGCACAACTAAAGACTGCCACAATATACCACTACCAAAATCACTAGCCAATCAGATGGCTAGTTTGCAATACTGTCAGATCCATAAACCAAGAGACATAGGATCTGGTCACCAATTTAATGCATCATACTATAGCTGTTATATATATTTTTTTCTCGTGGAACTTAATTCTGTAGTTCTTACTGTTTAAAATGTCCTTTTTGGAGGCAAATATTTGTAAAAATGATCAGTAGTCTTTACTTAAAACTAAAGATATACAAACAAGGTTATTATAGTGCATCAAATCTGACAGCAGTTACAATTTTGTATATTCTAAAAGACATTTTTAATTTGTTGAACGGCTTCCTCTAACAGTGTTTTATTCCAGATCCTCTTTTTAGGGTTAGATATTTTTCGATCTGTGCAACAGCCAAAAAAAGGTTGGCATCTCACATACTGTAAATCATTAAAAGACAGCAAAAGTCTTCTAGACCTTAGACAAAGTTTTCTTGCAAAGTATAAAATGGAAACAAACACCATGGTGAGGCTTTCGTCGTACTACCAGGTAGGGGGCAATTCTGCATTCCTGGAAAAACCAAAGCTCAACAAAAGTCAGTAGGAGATTTGGCTGCACCAAGGGTGCAGGATCACTTTCACTTTTCATATATTTCATTTACAATCATTTAGACACAGGTCAGCTCCTTCTCCGGGGTAAATCAGGAATGTTCCAGCAAAGACAGAGGAGTTATGCTGATTTACACCAGCTGAGGATCTGATGCAGAGGGCCCAATTCACTACAATCCTGCACTTTGTGCATTCATTTACATCACTGCAAGGTATTACTGTTCTGACCTGCTAACGCTTACCAGCCACTTTGCACTGGCCCAAGTGAACATGCAGCAGCACCGTGAATTAGGCCAAGAGGACCTGATTTTCAAGAGCTCCCAGCACAGACTCTCACTTTGTGCCCCAAAATAACAGTGAGCATAATGAATCTGGCCCCTAAGTGCCTGACTTGCGAGTGCAGTCAGTGAGTTAGATAGCTACACACTGCCAATGATTACATCCCAAATTGCAGATGCATAAAGGAAAGCTGCGTTTTAAATACTGTGTCCTAGGCAATCAGGCCCAGGTGCTTAAATACCACAATGATGGGCACGCTATAAAAATGACACAGAGTACTTACAGCATTTGAAACCATCTAAAAAACAGCTTACAGCACTGACTGACTGGGCCACAAAGAACATGCCAAAGTGAAATAGAGCAATGGTCCCTCACAGACAGCAGCTGCCAAAGGGTACCAGAGTTAGTCAAGTCAGCTTTCATTGACGGAGTTTATACTGAACCCGGCATGCTCCCATGGGCTGCTGCGTCCCCACTAAATGGAGAAAGCTCTGCAAGAAGAGAGAAAAGCAGTAGAAAGACATGGTAAATACGCACCTGGTTTAGTTTAGTGAACACAGCCCTTATCTCAGTTTGCTTTGACCTTAATGTTATAGGCATTGTTTCTTAGAGATTTGCTTTGCCTTGTTACACAGACTTGAGAACCAATATAAAGGCCAATTCTTACTCCCACTGAAGCCAATCGGAGTTGTCATTGTCTTCAGCAGGACCAGATTTTGGTCTCCCATGTTTCATTTTAGGTCAGTATTGTCTTTAATACAGTTTGAAGCATGACCTCTAGGGGACTCAATTTACTTTCAGTTGCATGACTGCCTGTGATGGCAGACAGAGCGAGCGATTCACTCCAGTGGGAGCACAGACACCAGTGTTGTCCTCTAGTCACCAAGAGGGAGCTGCTGGCTAAGATATTGTGGCCATGCCCCTTTCCCTGGCTGCCCTACTCATTTTGAGGGCAGTGATGACCAGCTCTTCCACAACCCACATCCTGAGTGGACTTTCCACCACTGGGGAGCAACAGCCCAGGTTCTTCCACCAGAACCAAGGAGGGCCGCTCCTCTGATAAGCTAGCCTAATGGGCAACTCCTACAAATCCTGGGTCACTGCAAGCTTCCACTGCTTCTTCTGGTGTTACATAACTCCCTTATGGTGGCTTAGCCCTGGTCTACACTGGCGGGGTGGGTGTGTGTGTCAACCTAAGATACGCAACTTCAGCTCTGAGAATAGCTTAGCTGAAGTCGGCGTATCTAAGGTCGACTTACCTCGCGTCCTCACGGCGCGGGGTCGACTGCCACCGCTCCTCCATCGACTCCGCTTCCGCCTCTCATCTTGATGGATTACAGGAGTCGAAGGCAGAGCGATCGGGGATAGATTTATCATGTCTAGTGTATCTACACTAGACGTGATAAATCGATCCCCGATAGATCGATCACTACCCGTCGATCCGGGGGGTAGTGAAGAAGTACCCTTAGATATGAAGGCAAGTGGCACATTTGGGTCCTAGCAGGCATATGTGTTTGTTATGCAGAGCACCATGTTTGCAAAGGGGAATGCTAGCCAACAAGCCAGATAGGGAGGAATACAGATAGGGACAAGGAACTGCTGCAGCCAGTCCTGCTCTTAGCCAGTCACTCACTAACAAGGGATATTTCAGGCTTAATAATTATTGGTCCTGCTGTGCCCTCGGATGCTCAGGGGGGCTGAGCACAGGGATGTGCAGGCAGCTCCCAAAGTGCTGCATTGCAGGCCCTGTTTAGGGCGCAGAGACACAGGGTCTGTGTGGAGAAGGACTAGCCTCTAGTGGAACCAGGACTCTCTGCACTGAGCTTCCTGCCCATCCTGCAGGGGAGGGCAATCCTTTCAGTTCCTAATGGAATGAGAAGGAATGTGAATTCTTCAGTACTGATATATTGACTTGCATCTGGTCCTTATCCCTCCGCCACATGAGTGCAAAGGCAATGGAGGAACCGTCCCTTGGAGTTTCCGGTCCCCTACCTGGGAATGACCTTTGAGCACGTAATGTGGCAAGGGTCCAGCCCATCAGACTGGGATAAGATTACGTGGGAGGCAACCATCAGAAGACATTTCTATATCCTCTACCTTGTGCTAAGTACCAGCACATAGGCGAACAGCACAAAGTCATTAAATAAGAGGCTGTGATGAGGTTTAGCCATCTATGGGCCAAAATGTGCTCTCAGCTGCACTGCTGTAAATCCAGAGGAGTTCCATTGGCTTCAATGGCGTTACTCTGGATTTACACAGGTAGAAGCGAGGGCAGAATTTGCCCCTGACATATTTTATAAACACCATTACAACTGAGAGTAAAGAACAAACAGGGTTGAAAGATTTGGATTAAACATACAGGTATTTTACCTCCTTTGGTACTGGGTCCAAAAGAATAAATTCATATTTGTAAAGGAACAAAACGACTAGCATGTGAACCTCCATTATAGCAAGCCACCTAAAAAAGGCAAAGGAGAAAATAGTCGTTTATCTGGCCATATTAACAAAAGAAACCCACACAATCCCTTTTGCACTATTTAACATTTTGTTCAAGTTATGAACATTTCAGAGTTACGAACAACCTCCATTCCTGAGGTGTTTGTAACTTGGAGGTTCTCCTGAAGCGACATTATATGTAAAGTTATGCATTCCCTCTGTATGTTCAAAGCCACCCAGCCCTGACTAGGCAGAATTTGTTAAACAGCTCTGTCGTAAACAAAGAAATATTTGTTTAGCTCAATTTACATATGAATAGTAAACAACGTCCTCCAGACTGCAAAGAAGTGGGCATGAAGGAGGCACCAAGGCTTGCTGAGGGAGTGAAAGGGGATGTGATGGAGAGGACATTTGTGCCATGGAACAAAGCATAGTTTTACAAGGCCTTGAAGGCAAGAAATTTCAACTTAGGGGAGTCAGTCAAGAGATTCAAAGAAGGGTGTGATATGACTGGACTGATGGGCAGGGAGCCTAGGTTATCATGATGAATGAGAGAAGGGGTTTAGACTGGAGAAACTTTTCTTAGATCAGTGACAGAATTGATGATCACCACAATCCCAAGTACATAGACTAGCAGGCCCTGTAATTGAAATAACCTTCCTTTGATGAAAAGATGCTGGGAGCCAGGACAAGCAGACCTGGGTTGATGTCTGTCTCCCAAGGTGCAGAACCCTGAAAATGTTTGTCTCAGACTCTACTTTCATCTCACAGCTGACTCTACCTTTCCTATGTGTGCCACGTCTTAGCAGACCAATTCAAGCAGGGCCCAAAGAGTATTAAACGTCTAATCACTGACCAATAGCAATACATCGGGAGACAAAGTAAGAAGAGCCTCACAGCGAGGAAGCGGTTCTCTGAAGGGTTTAGGAATAAATAAACCCCAGCTGTTTCACTGACCTTCCTGGACACTGATGCTTCCCTCCTCCAAATGCCACGAAGCTGTCCAAGAAAGCATTCTTCTCTAAATTTGCCTCTTTCCAACGATCCTGTGGGAAGAAAACATTTTTGTCCCAAATCAGCCTTGTATAAATAAGCTTAACATTATTTTTCCAGGCTAAAAATGATCTGGGACAGCTAATCCTGCCATATAAAGCTCCCTTCAACCTGTTAAGATTACTTGGCCACTGTGCTGCTAGTATATGGATTTGTAAACAAAGTAATTTAGTCAAGCCCATTTAAAGACAGGAATTTAGGGCCAGATTTCCAAAGATATTAGGGCCCCTAAAGGAGCAGGTAAGTGCCTAGTAGGATTTAGGTACCTAGATGCTTTTGACAATCCAAGTAGGCACCTTACCTGCATGTTTAGGTGCCTAAGTGCCTTAAAAGTCCGGCCCTTACCCCACAGAAACAAGCTGATTCAGAGTGAAGGCTCACACCCTGTCCTTAGATCTCCCTGAATTGCAAGGTAATACCAGACAATGCAAATTTAATTATGCATAGCATCTTTCATACAAGCAGTGTCCCAAAATGGTTTACAGAGAAAAACACACTTAACAGAGGCCAGCTGAGAGGAGGGCAAGGATGATGAGTCCAAATAAAAGTAGTGTTTGAGTGAGAGTTAAGGGCTCACTAGGTAAATCAAGGTACTAACTGACAGAGACAGGAGTTGGTCACAGAAGGCGTTCCTTCAAACAAAAACAGCCATATAGCTTAGCATTCAAGGAGTGGGAGAGAGAGGGGTTTCTTGGTAGCATCAAGACATCCTATCAAGTGATGAGATGTCTCTGAAATAACAGAGCAAGGCAAGCCAATGTGGAAGCTGCGTACTGTCCAGATTCTCTGGTGAAGACAGCTAAATTCCATATGTATGAACAACAAAGTGGGTTTTTTTCTGAAGTAGGTGAAGAGGCTTAACCCAATAGTTGAAGTCACCAGGCAAAATAAGAAAAGCTAAACTGCATAGCATCTTAAGAGGCACTCCCATAGACACTGAGGGCTGATAGACCACAGATAGGATGGTTATGGAACAGTAGGGTAAAAATCTATAGATCCACTCAATCTAGTCAGCCTTAACAAGAAGTCTGTCTTTGTTAAGGGCAAAATAGACGGAGGTGGACCTCCAGAAATAATCACTGTAAGGGAAACACTGAAATAGATCATCCTGCCTGGCGACTATATAGTGAAGAACTTGGCCTAAGATATTTGTGACATAGATAAGGGGAACAGGGTGTGAGGCTGCTTCCAGAAATACTAGTTCAAGTATTATGATAATAATGGTGAGGACACTGAGAAGAAAGCTGGAGAGTTCCCACTAATATTCCACCTAGGAAGTTACACTAGTGAAAGCAGACTCAATGGAATCAAGAAATGAAAGCTGGCGATTTTCTTGGGGATCCTTCTAGTGACAAACACAGGAGAAGAGAGAAGGTCAATAGTCACAACTTAACTGATGTGTGAAGACTTTTGGATTCAAGGCACATAGGAACACCTTCTGTGACCATAGGTAAGTGCTTGGATTTGATAGTTTCCATGTAATCAGAAAGAGTAATGGTTCAAACCTGACTCACGGTTTGTTAAGAGGGAAGCTCATGGTTAAGTAAATCTTTCACATGTCTTCAAAAAGAGGTGAAATTGTTCTGCCACAGAAGATGACTCTTCTAAGGGTCATGGACCAGAGCTCTCTGTATGTTCAAAAGCTTGTCTCAACAGAAGTTGGTCCAATGAAAGATACCATCTCACCCACCTCGTCTCTCTCGTATTGGTGATAGGCAGTGGTCACAGCACACCAGCCACCTAATTGGTGCAAGTACTTTGGAGGTATCACGGCAAAGGAGAATTTTGATGAGAGACTCAAAGCCAATGCAGATGTGTAAAATACATAGAGATGAGATATAAAACACGTCAGGTGGAGGAATGCACTGAGCCTGGTCTAAAGCCCAGCAAAGTCAATGGGAGTCTTTTCATTGACTTCAACGGACTTTGGATCAAGTCCTGTACGTATTTGCAATCTATCAGCAAGATACAATTTGCTACTTCAGAGTGGTGGTAAGTACTGTGACGGAGTCAGACCAGAAGGGTATAGGAGAGTGCTGGAAGGCAGGTATATCAGCCTCAGGATGTGTAGGTCCCTGTTCCCTGGATAGCCAAACAAAGGCTACTCCAGGCCAATCAGGAAGCTTCTAGAAAGGAGTAGAAACAGCTAGCCTGATTGGGACACCTGAAGCCAATCAGGGACTGGCTGAAACCAGATAAAAACCTCCCAGTTAGTCAGGTGGGCTGTGGGTGTCAGGAGCTGTGGAAGGAAGTTATGCTGTTGGTGAGACTGAGTGTTGGACAACATATCATACAGAAGGAAGGAGGCCCTGAGGTAAGGGTGAAGTGAGGTTTGAAGAAGCAGGGACTGCTGTGGGGAAGTAGCCCAGGGAATTGTATTGTGTTTTGTGCCTAAAAGGTCAGCCATCTTAGCTGATACTATTAGGGTCCCTGGGCTGGAGTCCGGAGTGGAGGGCGGGCCCGGGCTCCCCGCTTTCTGTCTCCTCTAATTACTTACTGAGAAAGGGAGGTCACGCTGGGGCCTAGATGAGTTTCTGAGGCCCCTAAATCTGCCAGGAAGTGCAGGACCCACAAATACAGACTTGGAACTTTGTCACAGTACACAGAAATATTTTAAACATAAATATGTTCTTGAACTGAACTTGAACATTCCAACAGGTTCCTCTTCTTTGTGTATGCTTTCATCCCCTATAAATACAAGAGCATTAACCCTTATAGTGAGTACCCTAAGGATAGGATAAATATCTTCCTAAAAGCAGCATTAAAGGAAGATGCACTCAATAATATGTTTTGGATCTAATTACATGCAAAAAGGAGAAAAGAGAGCAAAATAAATACATCAAAAGAGGCAACTTACAGGCTTGAATGTTTCAGGGTCAGGAAAGTATTTTGGATTCCTGTGCACCCAATATGGAGACAACATCAGCATGTCACCTGCAGGGATGGTGAAAGTCTAAAAGCAAGAGAAACAATTCAGAAGCAAAGAAATAGATAATTGCAAGTTCAGACTGCTCCCAAAACATACTATTATGAATGCTGCTGGTTCACCAAGAACAGCATGAAAGACCTTGCTAGAGAGGAAGTGCAGCTGGTAAAATACTATTGTGTATATTAAGGGTGTGATGCAAGGGAAAACGGGTTTGCACCTATTTTTGTTATTGTTGCTGCTTCTTTATTACATATAAGAAAGGCCTGAGTGGTTTTTTAACGTTAGATGTAACAGGAATGTTAAAGCTGGTCTTCCGTGGCTCTTGCTGAAGGACTGTATTCAGAAGTGGATTGTAAACTCTAGGAAATCATCTCATTAAGAACTTACCGGAAACCTAGTGAAATCCATAGAAACACTCCTGTTGAAGTCAGATGACCTTTGGATTATGTCCTGAATGGGCAGTAATGCCAGTTTTTTAACTAAGATAGGAATCTCCTAAATAAACATTTGGGAGAAAAGCCAAGTATCCTCACTCCTTCCCGCAAAATGGCGCTGAGGAAGCAGAGCGAGAAGTAAAGCATGGTTCAAGCCTCCGACAGCTGGTGGGACTTTGCTGATCTGTTTGCTGGACTCTGCCCTGGTGGTGCCTGGCCTGTATACCATCAGTGCAGCATTCCCCACTCCTTCAATCAGAATGCGAAGATGAGGGAGGGGAAAAAAGAAGAGCAAAAGCATTCTTCAACAGCTGAATTAAATGTATTTGTTTATTATGGCCAGATACATTTAGGATGGTGACTTCTAGAAAGATTACAATGTATGGCAGCCTTGTAAAAACAAAACTCACCTGAATTTTTATTGGATTCACCACTTTTTTAGTGATTGCACCTGGAGACCTTAGCCGTATGGCTTCCAAAGTGCACCATTTAATTAAGAGAAGCTTCTTAAGGTCATCTTCAGATATTTCAATATTCCCTTTACCTGTTGCATTAGAAGAAATAATATTATATGAGTAAGACAGTACAAAGTACAAGATTTCACTTGGGTTATCAGATTTCATCATTCACTAAAACATTTTGCTAGAGGACGTCTTCCAGAGTGCCTCTAGAATTTCAAGAGTGATCTAGAATGTATTCCTCAAACAGTTTAACATGGTTTTATACTCTGTTTGACTAAGCCACTTTGGCTTTGTTTTAGCATGTAAGGGTTTGAAATATATCTGGTCAATAAGTTTCAGTCTTGTGATAGCTCAACAAAAATGTGCCAAAATATTGAAAAAAAATAGTAATTTTTGAAGTCTATGTAAAATTTTGACCAGTACTAGTTTGAAAACATGTTAAACGATTTGCATAGATAAATATTGCAACCTAGTGGATAAAGCACTGAACTGGGCGTCAGGAGACCTTGGTTCTATTCCTTGATTCTACTCCTGGCTCTGCAATTTGCCTGCTGGGTGACATTCGGCAAATCACGACACCACTTTGCCTCAGTTTCCCTATCTGTGAAATAGGGAGAATGATACTGACCTCCTTTGTAAAGCACTTTGAGATCTGCTGATAAAAAGTGTTATAGAAGGTATTATTGCTGTGCAGAATTTCACTGAACCTATTTTTAAAATCCATCTAAATTCACAGAACCTTACATTTGTTGCATTCCTTATGGCCTAATCACATGACCCTGTTATCTGTGTGTTTATTGCATCTGTGTTATGACCTTGACTTGCTGTGTCACTGAATTTAGATGCCATGCTCTTTGGGGCAGCAGCTTTGACGTGTTCTGTGGGGAATCCAAGCACAATTTTGGGCACTCAAAGTAGTAATAATAATTAAGAACTTCAGTCCCCACCTTGTTCTTTATTTGACTTCCTTAGGTTTGTTGTATGTTCATAGAGTCCATTTTAAGGCAATAAGTACCTGTAAAAGTAAGATCTATAAACTTCTTCGTATTATGTTAGGCTCACTGACTCCCAGGACAGTTTTTATAATGCAAGCAGTTTATAAGGTACCTATTGAAGGCAACAAAGCACTCTGCAGGAATAACAACATGGGATGATAAAACATCTAAAAAGAAAAGGCAGCCAGACCAAATGCACAGCAAAGCAACATCACAGAAATACTCTGTGGCCCAATGGCGCACAATAAGCTTCAGGAAAACCAGCCATATATAAAGGTTCCCATTGGGCACACACAGAAACTGGGAAGAGAGACTTTAGCAAATGCTAAATAAATAAAACATCATAAGGGGCATAAATGGTTCACGATAAACGGACCAAAACAAGTAGGACTTGCAGCATGGCCTGATCACAGCCAACGAAGAACACAGGTAGCCTTCCAATACAAGGGAGTTCTGCAAGTAAAATTTCCTTTTGACTAAGAAAGTCCTGCTTTTCAGTCCTTGTGAGTCAATGGAAGCAAAATCAGAGCAATCTCAGCCCAAATACAATAGGGACACAAGGAATTTGCCTTCCTGGAATGAGCACAGCCATTATAGGCAGATCTATCCACCCTTCCATGGACTTGAGGAGAAGGAGTGAGTAGTGCTTCCTAAAAGACATATGATCATATATTAAACATGGGGCTTGGAGTCAGGAGGTCCTGAATTCTCTCCCTTTCTCTGGCACTGGCCTTAATAATGCTTTAAACATTATTCCCAGAAGTAACTCCACTGAAGTCAATGGAATTTAACAGTTTGAAACAGCTTTGAAGTCAGAATCAAGCCTTGTTCCTTTGACAAGAAAACCCTTAGAAGATATAAAAGAGATTTGACCCAAATGCTGGGCCTGAGCCCATAGAGCCAAATCCTCAGATCCTTGCTGAGTTCTCACTTAATTTTTATTTATTTCTTGCATTGACATCAACAGGTAGTTTTGCTTGAATAAGGAATGCGCAAACCCTGAGTAAAGATCTCGGAGTTTGGCCCTATATTAGTTATTATTTGTATTGCAGTTATGCCCAGTAACCCCGGTTATGGTGCTAGACCCACTGGGCTTGACCCTGTACAAATTCAGAACAAATTGTTATTTTTTAAATATGTTCTAGAATACGACAGTCATTTATTTCTTGTTTGTTACCTGCTTTGCCAAAAACAGAAACTATGTCCTCCATGATGTTCTTGTAAACAGAAGGGTGGGATAGTATAAATGCCAGGGTCCAAAATGCCACCTAAAGAATGAGACTGAAAGAAGTTACTTCAGAAATATAAAGCTGTATTAAAACTTGTGAAAGGTCTCAGGTCATAAGAACAGGCTAGAGACACACCTGTCTGGGGTGATCTAGGTATAGTTAGGAAGATAGGACTCAACCTCTTGAGGTCTTGTCCAGCCCCACATCTGTGATTCTAAGCCACAAAGCTCAAGTCCAGATCCAAACCACGCCAGGTTTTAAGGGGTATTTGGAGTGGGCCCCTCCCTCATGAAAAGCAGATGAGGATGACACTGTAAAACAATGTGCAACTTCTATTGATTCATGATGGAGATGGAGACTATGTGAAGGAGTTTCAAAAACTGTGAAGTGGTCTCAGAGATTGCCAAAGGCCCTGGGATAATGAGCCTGAGTCCCATCCCACTTATACCTTTGTCAGTCGGAAGTTGCTACTAAAGTCAGTGGAAAGCGAGTGCAAGAGAGAGTCAGGTGATTAGCGAGAAAATAATGCTGAAATGCATTTGCAAACCAATGAGTTGCAATTCAAATTTTAAATGCAGGGAAGAGCAAAACAGTTGGGCACCCAAAACGCAGGAGCACCTGTCTCATATTAAAACGTTTTACTTGTACAAAATGAATGTTTGTGCACAATTACCTAAATCTTTTGTGGCTGTGTGATGACATGGGGTCACTGCGGTGTACCCCTTTTCTGTTAGGAGTGGCACCATGCATCCCTTCACCCAGCTTATAAACAAACCCATAGGAATCTTTTTATCAAAGAGCACACCCTTTTCAAGGGTTGCATTTATTATTAACAAGAGCCATCAGCGTAAGTAGGAGCTCACTCAGGCTATGTCTGCATTAGCACTTATGTTGGTGTAACTTGCGTTGCTCGGGGTGTGAATAAGCCACCCTCTGAGCAACCTAAGCATCCCTGTGGACAGCATTATGTTGGCAGAGAGCTTCTCCTGCTGACATAGCTACTGCCCCTCGTCTGGGATGGATTAATTAAGCCAATGGGAGAGCTCTCTCCCACCAGTTTAGGGCAGCTACACTGGGGAGCTTACAGAGGTGCAGTTGCATTGATGTAACATCTCCACTGTAAACTCTCTAGCATAGCCACAAATACAACTGGAGACATTCATCTTCTCAGGCTTAGTCCAATTAGTGATCTCTGTTTCCTCCCTTCATAAGACTCTTCCTTCCTGTATCTGTAACCAGCCTGTTTGTGGAATCCTTCTCAGTTCCTTCTCTAGGGGCAAGTCTATGCTACAAAATTAAGTTGACCTAAGCTATATCAACATACAGCGACCGCAGTAATTAAATCCCTTTTGCATGCCAACACTGTTATTTGGGTCGGTGGTGTGCGTCCTCACCACAAGCGCTTGCACCGGTTTAATTGTCAGTCTGCGGCACTGTAGTTTGGCTTCTGAAAGGCAGCAACAGTTGACGTAAGCAACGTAGTGTCTACTCTGACACTGCGTTGACCTAACTATATTGACCTACCTGCTATGCCTCTTGGGGAGGTGGAGTTAAGTCAGTATAGTGAGTGAGATACATTGGTGGATTCTGCATTGTAGTGTAGATATTTACAGAGTTAAGTCAACATAAAATGCCTTATATCAATCTAACTCTGTACAATAGAGGCCTAGATTATTCCTTTCCAGTCTTTCCCCAAGATCTCCTCCTTGGAGTGTGGTTGCTGTGACAAAGCTCTGTCCTTATCTTTATGGATCCTGCATTTCCTTGCGGATTTTCACTAGCCTCAGAGGCTCACTGTGACCCTCCATGTAGCCCTTCTCTCTCTAGAGACAAGGTCACAGCCTATTGAGCCATTTTCATCATAAGCCAGTGAGGAGAAGCTATCCTTCCTGGCACAGTCTCTGTTGTCACCCTATCTCAGTGATTAATTAGGGGAGGTAGAAAGGGGAGAGCCCGGGCCCACTCTCTACTCCGGGCTCCAGCCCAGGGACCCTAATAGTATCAGCTAAGATGGCTGATCTTTTAGCCACAAAACACAATACAATTCCCTGGGCTACCTCCCCATAGCAGTCCCCGCTTCTTCAAACTCCACTTCACCCTTACCTCAGGGCCTCCTTCCTTGCGTAAGATATGTTGTCTACCACTCAGTCTCACCAACAGCACAACTTCCTCCCACAGCTCCTGACACCCACACCCCCACCTGACTAACTGGGAAGTTTTTAACTGGTTTCAGCCAGTCCCTGATTGGCTTCAGGTGTCCCAATCAGGCTAGCTGTTTCTACTGATTTCTAGAAGGTTCCAAATGGTACCAGGGATTTGTTTAGCCTGAGACTAACATATCTGTTCTTCAGCACTTTCCTATAGCCATCTGGCCTTGCTCCATCACACTGCATTAATTTAAACAGCTCTCTTCTCTGGAGTTGGGTCCTGTTAATCAAATTGTCTTGTACACAGCTCTCCTTCCTGCAGATGAGTTGTGGGCTAGTCTGTTGTAAGGCCTTTGCCAGCTGCGCCCTTCTCCTTAATTAGCCTTCAGGGCACTCAGGAGGCCAGAGTTTCTCTGCTGATATCCCTGGTGTTTGCCCTGTTATGAGGGAATAGGCAGTATATACTCTAGTCCCTCTCTCCCAGCTCATTCTCCATTGGTTGGATGAGAGAGGAATCTTGGTTCACTCTCTCTGTAAATTCCTGGCCCAGGGTCCTTAAAGGTACAGTGATGGAACTTCCTCCCAAGCACCAATCCTTCCTGGAGCTGTTGTATTAATTTAGATGGAATATATTGGTCACAGGTGTAAACATAACCGAGTCACTGTACAACATTAAACAGTGCTAAATAAGGTCCAGGGTTTGGTATAGAGAGACCTCAGCCTGCTTAACACCATGGCAAACATGCCATTAAAAAGCTTTTTAATGTTGTATTAGAGATACAGAGAAGAAGCAAAAACAGTTCAAGCACTTGAAATGTAAAATGTGCAGTAAGACTTTCTCCAGCTAAAGGGAATGAGAGATGTTAAAATGAGAGTTTTAGGAGGAATAAAACCCTTGTTTGACAGTCTCTTAGATGGTAGTAATTGTCCTTTTGGGTAAAAGCAAAGAAGTTAGTTGGGATGGGCTGGAGCTGCTGTTGAGTCCGATCTCGTTTCATCTCAGCTGGTGTTTAGGATTCAGATGGAGCTGGTAAGGCTGGCAATGTCATCTAAATCCCTCTCTCTGGACTGGTGGCAGCCATGATGGTGACACTCACTCCAATAGTCTGCATCTGACCCCCCAAAAGCCTTTCTTTAAGGACCAAAAGGCAGTGATGGCTGGAATAGCCCATCCCCTCATTATTTTGTCCACTACTTAGGCCCAATATCCAACACATCAATTTTGCTTCATTAATTCCCAGTTCCACACCTGTTTTCACCAACATAATCCTTGAATCATACCAGCGTGGTCTTTTTCCCTCTGGACTAATTTAGACTGCTTGGTTCTTTTGCACCTGTTTTTAACATTCATTATTTAAAGCAACTTGACCTACTTTCCACCAACATTTTATTATAGGTTATCGTAACCGCTTATGAACTTTGAACACATTTACAACTGAGCCTATACTTATGGTAAACTTGTAGGTTCAATTATCACAACAGATTGCTTTCTCTCCACGTTCCCCTCAGGTCCATATTTTATATATATTAGCTGCGGCGTTTCCAAGGAACTGCTTCAATACAGACTGGAATGGAGAAGGACTCAAAGAGCCGACCCCATAGAGATGGGACCAAAGATAGAAGAAGAAGATAGAGAGGTAGAACCTTTCAGACCCTTGAAAGGCAATGCCACATGGTGGGCTGGGTTGACCACTGACTCCACTGCCTTTAAGTTGCAGACAACCCCATTTTGTGGGAACAATGCTTGTACCCAGCTGTGAAAATCTGCCCCATGTGTCTAATAAAAGGTAAGATGAGAAGCTGACAAAAGATTAAGGGCCAAATTGTGAAGTCTTGTTGCCATTATTGATGAGTTACTAACTTGAGTGATCCCAATGATTTCCCAAGGGTGTACTTGGTCAGGTGAGTAACCCTAAAAGTGGGAGTAAGAGAATGGGGTGTATAACCCCCACCCTGGTGAGAAAAGGGTTAAGGAGCCGCTCTGGGCCCAGAAAGCCTCACAGTGAAGGCTGAGCTCAAAAGGGAGCAGCTTAGCTCAGTCAGGGTGGATGGAGCCAGGAAGCAGTTGTGTGCTTCAGGCTCCTACTGAAAACCCACCGAGGCCCCACACAGTGGAGCCCAGGCCTCATCATAAGGCCTCCCCAGGCCTTTCAACTGAAGAGATTGATGATGAAGAGACGCCATGGTGAGAGGAAGACCCAGTGAACCACGGACAGAGAAGGCTCCAGGAGGGACTTGGAGGCTCCCAGTGACACCAACAGAGAAACAAAAGCCAGGGTAGGAAGTGGCCCAGGGAGCAGAAGTAGGGTCACCCTACCCCATAGGCCGCACATTGTGAATTATTGTTTCATTGGGCCTTGGGTTGGAACCTGGTGGAGCACGGGTGGCCGGCCTGAGTTCCCCTACTCCCGGCTATTGACGCTTGCCACTGGGCAACATAAGCCAGAGAACTGCCACCAGACAGTGCTGCCAGTACGGGTACTGAAACCACACCCCCAACAAGGTATTGTGAAGGTTTCCTTTGAGGACAAGTATTGGAAAAAAAAATCAGATATGGAGTGATCTGGTCCAGTCGAAGAGAAATAAAGTGTTCCTGCTGCCCTCATACTTACAGGCATAGCATTCGCTTGGGAGGCCCAGAGCAATAAGAGGGCATAATTGGGAGCTAAATGTTTTCCATGCAAGTTATCCAGGAGATGCTGCAGCAGTGTCTGTTACAAGTAAAAGCATAAATATATACACACACATTAGTGTCTTGGAAAACCATACCCTAAAAATTGGGTACATCCTTCCAACAATTTATCAATTAAAAATAAAGCTAGTTAATCTTCAATGCCAGATTAGATAGACAAGAGCTTCCCAAAGAAATGGAATTCACTTCCGTGCAGAGGGTCAACATGAGGTCTTTGCACCACTCAAGGGTCTAGTGAGGACTCATATGGCACAGAGGCATTGTGCTGGTATGTGCATGGGGTGAATTTCATGGGATAGAACATATATATCCACAAGTAATCTCCCTGGCTCAGAGGCCAAAATCCTACAAGCACAGCGATAGTGGACATGCAAGGGAGTCAAGTTTAAATTCACAATTCTTGGTCTGATACATCAAAGCTAGCAACCACTGGTGTATGTCAATAATAACCTAGGATGCCTAGATGTCCACTGGCACGTGAGCATTTGTTACTGTTAATGGAGAGCCACATCTTGAAATGATCACTGTTTCCTCAAAAACAAAAAGGTCAATTACCAGGCAGATTCCATCATCTCAAGTATTCTGGCCCAGCCAGCCCTTCTATGTAACAATATTCTTTGACCAGAATTATCATCATTACGTAAACAGAATAAGTAGAGGAACAAACCCTGTTAGTAACTTAGTGTACCTGGCTTCAGATCTACTTAGTCACCAGCACCTTCTTCTATTAACCTAAATACCTGTTTGAGGATCTACCCACTCTACACCAGCACGTATAAAATACAAAAAGATTTTACACAGTTCATAATCCACAGCTCCCAGCAGGAAACACTGAAGAAGCCCTTCACTTGATTCCTTCAGCTGGTGACCTCTGAAAGAGGGTAGGCAAATTTGATGGCCAAACTCAGCTCAGAACTCTCAAGAGTAGCATGTGACATCTAAGGGCTTGTCTGTACAGTAATTTAGTGTGTACTAAGCTGGGATGTGACTCTACAGAGGTGCCATTCACCATGCAGTAACTGACAGTGTGGATCCTGCAACTGCACACTAAAAGTTCCGTAGTGTGTTTTGATCTACTGATAGTGCACTATAAAACTTTTAGTGTGCAGGTGCAAGGTCCACATGGCCAGTTAGTGCACAGCAGGCTGGCGTGGTGTAGATTTACACCCCAGCTTCGAACATGTTAAATCACCATATAGACAAGCCCTAAGAGTCTAGTAAAATAAACTAAGCTCATCGGTGAGGTTAGAAATGATGGGCCTGAACCTGCTACCTTTGAAGTCACTAGCACATCCTTAAAGTGTATCTAAGCAAAATGGGCTTGGTAGGCCTAACGATCTCTTCCTGAAATAACTTTGTATCCTTTATCCCTGCATACAAAGTATAACTGTGGCAATGCTGATTTGGCACTTTATTTAAAGTCCTCTGACAGATTTACCTTGGAATCGCTCTCTGATGGGTTGGCTCTCTCAGCGTCTGATACCACTTTTTCAAACATTTTTAGAAGCCATTTTTTGGATTTAGACCAGTTCCTGTGAAGAAACCCCCCCCCCAATAAAATAGGAATTATTTGAAATGCATTTGGGGAAACAATTCAGGCAGCACAGCGCAGCATGACTTTCACAGAGGAGGACTCCTCACTTTCTCTCCAAGCCTTCTCAGAGCACCTTAGTAGTATTCCACTGATGGACAGACGTACCAAACTAATTTTCAGTACGGTGGAGTCAACAGGAGTCAACCCCAGCAGTGGAAGCTCAGCAGCTCTAAAACCCACGATAGCTAAACACATGGTATGGTGGCCAGAACAGGGACCTAATACTCAGTACTCCTGGATTTTCCTGCTTGCTCTGCTCCCGGTTTCCTGTGTGACTTTGGATGGGTTACTTAAGTCACATTTTTTTCAAAAGTGACCATTAACTTTGCGTGCCTCAGTCTTTGGGTGTCCAGTCTGAGAAAACAAGGTCTGATTTTTAGAGCTGCTGAGCGTTCACAGCTCCCATCTGAAGGCTATGAGGTCTGTGGGTGCTTACAACTAAAAATAAGGCCCAACATGTCTGAGACTGGGCACTAAATACTGAAGTGCTGGGGGTGCTGTTTACAAAACCAACACATGGGGCCTGATTCTCCTCATGCAGTGGTGTAATTCTATTGACTTCAGTGGAGTTATTCATGTTTTACACCAGTATACATTAAAGCCCAACTAACACTGCATTTGACTGAAATGGAATCAAAGGCAGAACATTGTTTTCTGGGGAATTGCTGCTAGAGTTACCAAGATAAGACACTTCTAATAGGTTTGCAAGACTTGCCCCATTCCCCCACCCACTCTGTTACCTCATAAAACACTCAGGCATCTGGGATCCATATTCAAAATCCTCATCATACTTCAGAAAATGCTCTTCAAACCCCTTGATGTCGCTTTTGTTTGTTGGACAGACGCCTTTTCCAAATAAGATATTTACTGTTGCTGGATACATGACAGATCTGAAACAACAGAAGCACTAAAACATTAAGCCAATGGGAAGCTGTTCTGGCGTCTTGCCAGGCCTGTTTGATTACCAACAGAAAAATAACTCTTTGGGCCTAACTGTGGAACCTTAACTCATGCTGGGATGAAATTCTCCTCCTTGTAGAGGTGCTAGAAGGACTTAAGCCCTCAACACAGAGTTTAAGGGGGACCTACGTGATCAATAGTCCTTGCACAAACCCTCAGCTTGTGGTCAAATTGTACTAGTTAGTGAGCACTTTCTCTCCTGAGTAGCCTTAGGATGGCCCTCTGCATTGTGCTAGGACTTCCCCAGTGAGTGGCTGCACCAGAACCTCTTCTCCTGGGTGATACCCACAGCAGGTCTTAGACATGTAGTCCCACGCCTGGCTGCATTACATTCCCATCCTGAGTCTCACTGGGTTAGGGGCTACTTCCCCTGCCCCAATTCTGCTTCCCTCCCAGCCTGCTCATATTGGCTCCTTCTCCCTGCACACGCAACCAGCGGATTTCATTGCAGGTCATTAAATCTATGAATTCCTAATACATCTTCCCCTGAGCTCCAGCTACTATTTAATGACTATAAGAGACAGGCAAACAAAATGAAACCACCCCTTTCTAAATATCACATGCAACATTTCCCCTGCTGTCTCTCTAGAGCCATCTGCTGGCCGAATGCATTTCAGCTCCAGGTCAGCGATAGAAACATTTTTCAACCAGTGTGTATTTCAATTCTTTCAGCTCCCATTTTATAGCACATAATAAAGGTGTACAACACAAGATTTATCATATTCCCCTTATGTGCTTCTGCAGTTGATTATCCTAGTTCTGACCAAATTGGCTTGTTTAGTTTTATGATATGTCTGCACTGCACACCACTGGCAGGGGTGGCTAGGGTATGCGAGAAACAAGACATTTCCACACTGCAGTGAGTAGCTACACACATCAGTAAGAGGCTCTGGCAGAGGGGAGGCAGTGGGGCCTTAGTCTTGGTCTACACTGGGGGCGGGGGAATGACCCAAGATACGCAACTTCAGCTACGCAAACAGAGTAGCTGAAGTCGACATATCTCAGGTCAACTTACCTGTGTGTCCTCACGGAGGCAAGATGACTGCTGCTGCTCCCCTGTCAACTCCGCTTCTGCCTCTTGTGGAGGTGGAGTTTCGGAGTCAATGAGAGAGTGCTTGGGGATCAATTTATCACGTCTACACTAGACACGATAAATCGATCCCCGATAGATTGATCACTACCTGCCAATCTAGCGGGTAGTGTAAATGTACCCTTAGTAAGTAGAGGAGGCTGGCCTTACCTTTTTTCAAAACTCGTAACAGATTTTTCTCCATGGCAGCCAGTCCCAGCCTCCGCCCTCTCCAGACCCAACCACTATATGAGCAGCACGAGCCAGCTCAGCCACCAGGCACAGCAAGGCAAAGAACGGCTTGCTCTGCGTTCCTAGAAGAGTTTCCTCTTGGATCCCACAGCCCGACCTCTACCTGCAGACTTTATAATACTGTCACTGCTGCAGGTACTCTTTAGTCAGCAAAGAACATGGACGTCAGTTCAATAGAGCACCACTATAAAAGTTACATACCGTATTAGATCACTGAGATTCTCAGTTCCTGCCGTGCCCAAGCAGTCCATGTGCTCATGTAATTCGTGACACAGAGTCCCAGCAAAAAGGTACAGGCTAGAGGTACCCATTTTTCCTTTCATCATGCTATAGAGTCGGCTATGATTCCGATAAAAGATTTCTGCAGGAACTGAAGCTTTAAATACAAAAAAAAGGGAGGCAGCGTAAAGGTTTTGGAAACCAGCCAAGGCACATTTTAAATGTAAAAAGTGTCTGTTTTGTATATTACGGGTGACACTGGTGTCAGGTTGCTGTAATCTTACTCTCCGTGGGTGAAATTCATACCTGCAAAGATTTTATTCCTACAGCCTGCATTTCTGACCTTGTAAAGGGATCAGCAGTGGTTAACACCCAGATCCCACTAACTTTCCCTTTTCTTGCTCAGTTGGGAACTTCCTCCTTCTGCCTTATAAAGCTTCAGTCTTGGAAATAAATATGCCAGACACTTCCCCTGATCTGTGCGCCAGGCAGTTCCAAAGGCACATTTTGGAGCTTCATGTCAGAGCATACAGAATTGCTGCTCCATCACTTGCATTGAGCACATCCTAGGATTGCTGGGCGGGCTATGAGGGAGGAGTTCAAGGAGTTATTGTTAATCTGTAAAGCTGTAAGTGGTCTGGGATCTAACTGTTTATTGCTCAACATTCCCCCTCATTTTCTCCCCCACAGCAGGTGCCGCTGTGCACTTTGGGAAGTCATTCTCCTTGGTCTCTGACCTTGGGGACAGCAGTGCATTGAGATGAAACCAGGTGGAGGTACAGGGGTGACATCACCATCCCGGGCCCACCTGAGGACATTAACACCACCAGGACTGTAGGCATGAGCTCTAGCCAGCAGCCTCACTAAGGTGAGAGTAGTGGCTGAGTGCAGAGAACAGACTCCTGACTGGGTGTGGAGTGACAGGAGTCATTCCGATAATCTGGTCACTTTATTCAAGCCTTGTATTAAATAGCAGGTGACATCACAGCAGGTCCCAGGACCCTACATGGAGCACCATTTCGAGGGAAGACAGGGCTTAAGCCATATACGTGCTTTTAAATATTTAAGTGGCCCTAATGGCAGCAAAAACACCCCAAATCCTGAAATGTATTATCTGGAAAATAATCTCATGATTTTGAGGGGCCTGACTCATGATTTTGAAAGCCTGAGGCTGGCAATACTGGTAAAGGTCATTGAACACCTGTGCAGGGAAAACTCTTGCGAGGACTGTCACTGTTGTCCAGGGGCACATTGTTGTTTTATGGCTAGCAAAGGCAGATTGCACAATATGTATGTGAAGATGGAAAATGCAGCCTGCAATAGACAGCTGCTGGCTGGATCATCCAAGACCATTTTTATGGGTATCAGAACTGCTCTATTTTGGTTCTCATCACTGTAAACATGCAAAATATCTCATGTGCAGTCAACTCATTTCTCTCCCAGAAATGAGAGAACTTACTCCTATAGTCCACTTTACATTTGCTTAAAGGATGTGTGAATGGGATTTAAGGTTGGCATAACACACCAGCAAAGTGTGTCCTGCGTTCTCCTCCACGATCTGTTCTGCTAGAGGAGAACAGTTTACTATTGCTACCAGCTATCAGTTTCTCCTTTTGCTCAAGTGATAGAAGTCTGTCCTATGCTCTGAAGCTCTTACATGTGCCTACCGCAAAAAGGCCCTGATACCTAGTTGAGGCTGTTAAGTTTTACTTCCATACAAACAACAATACAGGTTGTTGGTTCAAAAAAATCTATTATGACATGTTCTGGGGTCATTATACATGTTCAGGGCCTTGGACAACAAATAGTTACATCTGTTTGTGACAGTTTGGGGAATATGTTGGTATCAATTTATAAATTTCATTTAATTTTGCCAGGATCATTTATGATTGTAATCTGCATTGTGGATTAGAATCTCCATTCTGTATATGACCCATTTTGGGGTCTGGCACTGAGCATCATTTTGAACTGGTATATGTGTAGCTTGCTCCAGAGGTATAACAAAGCCAGAGAGGACAGGGTTGGGTAGTGACAAAATTGGTAGTGACATTTCTCAACATGGGGAGAGTTAACACAAGAAGTGCCACCCAGCCAGCTCCAAAGGAATATGGGCTTGCTAGTGACTCTTATCTACTGCTTCTGGGAGGGGTGGGGGGCTCAGAAGGACTGGGGCACAGGTTCCAAGGTCTAGGTAGCTGCAATGCAGGATCCCACAGATATGGGGTCTGCACTGCGGGAGTACCCCTGAGTGTCCCAGAACTAGGAACAGTGATCTGTCACTACCCAGAGCCTGGTTGGGTAGCGGCCATGCAGTTGGATCCCCTCACAATAGACTGGTGTCTATCCAGAGAGCAGGACTGGCCCAGGCTATGACGTTGTGTATTGCATTTGCCTCTTAACTTTGTGCTTTGATTGTGGATTAAGATATGCATTTAAGAACTGATCCAAAAACCCATGGGTTATGGATCATGTCTTTAATCTTGATGGGTGGCTAGACTAGCTTTCCTTTGAAAGGGAGATATCCCTTACTTGTGCGCTGGACCGTTTGCTGCACCGCCTTCTCAAAATCTATGTCCTTAGATGTAAAAAACGCTTCAATTCCCTCTTCCTCAGTCACAAAGGTGAATCGGTTTCCCAGAGCAAACACTGTGAATACTGGCCCGTACTGCAAAAACAAGGAGTTAAAACATTAATGACTTTATTGCAAATACATATTATGGGAGACCACGGCTCTGATCTTGCAACAGGAATTGCACCAATACAATAGAAATGAGAGAAAGAAAATAAAACCAAAGCTGGGGTAAAGGGGTGCAGCTTCATTATCTAAAATCCTTATTCAAGAGCAAACAGACATGTAAATAAATTAGACTTGCATTCATAGATTTTTAAGGTGAGAAGGGACCCTTGTGATCATCTCATCTGACCAGCTGCATGGCACAAGTCACAGAATTTCACACACTGATTCCTGAACACAGCACAATTGTGGTTCAGCGATCACATAACTTCTAACCCAACAAGATTGATGCCCAATTTGGATCCTTTTCAGAAGTGTCTCACCTTTAAGTGTTATATGTCCAGACACAGATGGGCCAGTTTTCTCCCTCTCTTGTACAAAAGTAGTCATTTTAAAAACAATACTTTATCTTCACCTATACTCTTTTTGATATCATCCTCAGACAATTCTAGCAGCACTCCATGTACAACCTCACCTGCTTCTGTCAGGAATTTAGGCAGCTGACAAGTAACTTTCAGGTTCCCTAAGGTTACAGTTTTAAGTTTTTCCCATGCTCCTTATGTGTACATTCTAATCAACAGATCTCCAACCTGCATCCTCTTAGCTCTTTGTATCTCACCAACATTTGCTTTATCCATGCTGCCATTTTCAGAGTGTTACCGTCTCCTGTGTTCACATCTCCTGTCACTCATTTGACAATTATGAAATGCTGACTTTTATCCAGTTTTTGTTTTTCATTTCTATGGATTCCTTCATCTTCAGATTACGATAGATTGAGTCTTTTTTTTTTGTTCCTGATCTGAGACCATTCCTCATTCCCTGCTGCTTCTCCTTTATTGTCCAAGGCAACTTTCTCCCCGCTCCACTGTCAGTTTCAATGTTCAGCCAGCTGGGCTTCATCTGCCTTTAAGCCCTATCAATTCCTGGTTTCCCTCTAGGTTCAGCATCTAAGGTTAACTGGCCCCTCCTGGCCCACAATAACTCGCTCAAGGTTTGTGTGGGATGGGCACTCCCTCACAAGGACACATCTCCTACCTAAAACATCAGTTGGCAAAAACATGGATTTATCTCAAATAACAGATCTTGAACAAAAGTTAAGTCCTGACTTCTAGAGGATGTTAAGAGCAAAAAGAAGTCATACATAAGGATGTGTTAACAGAACCATAAAACTAGGCAGTAAAATAGATTCTTTTGTAATCCCTGTAAAATCTTTCTCCCGGAAACCTTAAGAAAAACATTTATAGTTGAGAAATATTTTATAGAAAACCTTTGTTTATTTCTTAAGTGTAGAGATGGCATACCCTTGTGAAACGCTTACTAAATGGAAATCTTCTAATGTTATTTCCTAATATAATTGCTACCATTGTAAATGATAAAATGCTTGATGGACCACCATGGAATCTAATGTCCTTAATAAACTAATTAATAATGTAAAAGACCATTTAAATACAGTGTACTTATATTATTGGGGAATTAATTATTTAGCTACATGGCAAACTTATGCAACCACTCACCCAACTCAGGAAGACCAGAATAATCTCTACAAAAATTGTTATGAAGAATCAAACAATTTTAAATAACTATTTAAGCAAAAAACTCTCTTTAAAAATTATTGCCTTCTGAAAAGATTGCTTTGAGAATTAAAGCATTTATATAAAGAGTAGGCGTGTTTCGACTTTTCAGAAACAGAATTTCATCTCCTGTATAACTCCAATAAAAGTGAAAAAATCTCAGACAATAGATTGAATAAAAAGAATTAAAACTTTTCTGATACTTTCCTGCCACAGAAGAACACAAACATTTAGAAGTATGTTGCACATTCATTAATCAGACTGCAATTTCAGGAGCTGAAGATACTACCATAAAGGCATGGAGCCAAGGAAAGGATGACAGCAGCCAAATTTGAATCTAAACAAGTCTGAAAGAGGTGTTTTCCTATAATTTCATGAAAATAGGAAGGAGAAGAGTATAAAATTGTGAAGCGAGCACTGTTTACTCACTCTCTGTTACTATGCTGAAGCATTCCTCAACTCATTCTATCCCTCCATAAGCAAGAGGCCACAGACAACTAAGAAAAAGCAGAAAAACCAGAGGGGATAAAAATCAATGATTTTAAAAAAATAATGATTTTTTTTAATTTAAATCAGATTTTTTGTATAAAAAGCTTTTTGAGGGAAAAAACCTATCTAAAGATAGTTTTAATTAAGATACATGATAGCTCAAAGATATCTCAACATGGAATGGGGATTATAAATTTTAATTCTATAGTATGAGACACTATATTCATGTAATGTTTAAGAAAAGTTTTGTAAATGAGTTCCAATAGTTCATGGATTAAGGACCCAATCTTATGGGGCCCAGGGGCTTCTGCATAGATTATTTAGGTTAATCTTTGTATCTACCTACCCAATGGGACTCAGTGCTCCATCTAGAAGACACCATCAGAGATGCTTAGTTTTGCAGTTCTCAAACTGTGGATTGTTTTTAAATAAGTAAATTGATTTGAGATCTACCATACCATTCTCTCCTAGAAGGGAAAACCTGTAATGGCAGCAGGCCATAAAAGAGACCCAGTTTGGGAATAAGAACCATTCAAGAAATATATGTTTGCTGATGATGTTTGAAAGAAAGTCAGGCCAATGAACTGGTGGAAGTCACTTAAGCACTTGGATTCAGAGATTGTTGAAGTGATAATCTCACTTTTAACAGCAGTAGCTTATTCTGCCAGTGTAGAAAGAATATTTTCTTCCTTTGGTTTAATTCATTCCAAATTGAAAAATCATTTGGAACCTGAAAAGCAGGAAAGCTTGTTTTTCTTTTCCAGACTATGAACAAACAAGGAAAAAAAGGTGAAGACAATTGAGTTAGCAGCTAATATTTTAATATTAGAAGCCAATACTTTAAGTTTCTCATGTTGACCTGGCTGACGTAGTAGGTAATTTAAAAAAAACAAATGGATTTAAAAAAAGCTTACATTTTTAACTAAATTTAAAAATTCATATGCTTGTTTTGTTAAAATATTATATGTTTGCTGTTGAAGAAAAAAAGATCCAGCATACATAATGTTGTTTTACTTAAATAAAACAATTTAAATGTCTGTCTGGTGACGGTCTCCTCCTAATACTGCATTGAAAGAAAATCCTCCAAATATTAATGATGAACCTGTTGAATTGGTGATAGTTCACCTCCCAAAGACTTCCTAAATATCTGCTTCAGTTACCATTGGTAAATGAAATAAGCAAACAATCATTCATTTTCTGTGCCTAGGGGCGCAGCTGTAGCTGTAAAACGAATATAGCTGTAAAACGAATATATAGCTGTATATATATAGCTATAGCTGTAAAATGAATCTGAAAAATTTTCAAAATAAATCACTTTAAAAATGTATCTTCTAAAAATGAAACCTACATCTATCTCTGAGTTGTGAAGAATATGTATTAAGGTTACAACAACCAACAAGAATGCACTTTTATGTAGAAATCCATGATTAAATTGATTCTTCCTGACTAGTGATTTAAATCATATAGTTGAGAAGATAGTTAAGTCTTCAGGCTTAGTCAACCCATTTTTCTCTCTTGTGAGAATTCAGCTAAAGCTGATGTCTCCCTGTTCACAAAAGCATGGATGGGGCCTTCAGCTCACTTCAGATAAACAACCAAACAGCCATCTGCTGGCAGGGCTGTATTTATACTTTACGCGCCCTTAGGCACAGCATCTTCAGTGCCCCTCCCACCCCGCCTCTCCAAGTGGCCCTGCCTGGAGCCCTCCCACTCATGTCCCCATGTGGCCCTGTGACCCCAGCAGCCCTGTGTGGCCCACTTTGCCTCCAAGAAGGCTGCGGTGACTTTCACTTGAGGAAAAAATGCACCCGCCACCCACCTGCTAGCTGTTTGCCACTGCCCACCAGGCCAGTCAACCTCAGCCAGCTCAGGCTGTTCTGGTGCCACAGCGACCTCTGGTAGGCAAAAGGCAGAACTGCAGCACATTTTCTGCAGGAAAAAAAAATTCTGCCTCCCATGGACAAGAATTCTGTGCATGCTGCAAATGTCACCTAAAGGGAGGGGGCACAAAGTGAGACAAGCAGCATGTGGAGCGTCTTGGCAGGGGGGTGGAGCGGATCAGGGCTGCCTCCCTCAGGGTGAACTTTGCGGCAGGAGGAGCGTAGCAGAAAAAAAATCATGACATCTTATTGATGATGAAAACATTTTTGCACTGATTCTCTCTCTCCTGTGGTGCCCTGTGGTCTCCCTCATTTTCCTGCTGCCTGAAACAAGAGCCTGTTTCAAGCGATGACAGCAGCAAAAGTGGGGAGCTCGCTGAGTGCTGCAGGAGAGTCTGGATATTGAAACAGGAGCTTGACCTCTTCTCCTGATGATGAACCAGTGCTCCCCAAACCCTACTAAAATCGCTGCAACACGCTCCTGACTGAGACTTTGTACATCATCACTATGTATATGCCACACGGGTGGTGAAGAAGAATGAGGCATGACTGCTATAGATTTTCTTTGTTCATGTCATACTTGTGAGTGACACACACACACAAATATATAAAAATATTTGGGCTTGATACTTTGGTGGGGCAGTGCCCCAACACCCTCTGTACAAGAGCTGCCACTGGCTCTTTTTCAGTACACCATATACTTTCAGTCCAAATGTCTTTTGTTTTAATGTAAGGAAATCACCAAACCAAGAAGGAACAAAAGTAAAGTTTCTATGTGTCTGGGTTGTAGCTTGCAGCTGAGCTCAGGGACCTCCATAGCTGAAAATTGGACCCACTACAGTTTGAGCAGAAAGACTATGCTTTATAGGTTGGGCCCATAATAGACTCACATCCACTATTGATTGGGTGAAGGATGGAGCATGTACTTCACACTGAACAGTAAGTTTTAAGAGCACAATGTATTGTGTCTCCTTTAGAACATGTTTCAGAAACTCTGAGGACAAAATGGTGCCTGTCACTGGACACAAACAAAATTCTCAGAAAGCAAAGGCATAACAGTTACAGCTGTACATACACCATCTCCTCTTGACAGCATGTGCAGTTTTAAAGTTTCCGGATTATTGTATAAAAGGGTTTGGCAGATGTACAGTATGGAACTGGATTTTACAGAATTTTCCATTTCAGGATACCTCACTGATTTGGGTGGGGAAAAGATCTTTCTTATGATTAAAATAATGGTTGTCCTTGATACTTGAATCAGTTGGACTACACAGTTAGTGTGCTGCCAAACAAACTTTGTTTCATCAAATACTATACTGGCGCTTTTACTCTTTACCCCTATGCTGCTTATCTAATCTAAGGGTGACATCCTGGTCCTACTGAGGTCAATGGTAAAACTCCCACCTCTGGGTCTCCCAGCCTGGGTTTTCTCATTTGTGTCTGCACTTTTGGGTCTTGATCCATCCATTAGAGTCAATGGGAAAGATCCTGTTGATTTCCATGGGCTTTGGATCAGGCCCTTAGATTGTGAATTATTAAAGAAACAGGCAGTGTTTAATCTGCATGCCTTTTATGGCATCCAGAGCATGCTGCTGACACTTGTTATAACAATCTGTGACTTGCCAAGATTGCAATTTTATGTACAGTATTACAATTGCAACATGCACTGGGCATTAGCAGAAATACTTACATTGGATCACCCTCCTTCCTGGTCATAATTCCTCTGCTCTAGACCTTTTTGTGAATGTGAACCATAGGGGGAAGGAGGCTGAGGCAGCCTCTTGCTTTTTTAAAGTTTCAGAAAAGGTACAAAGGGTGACATCTCCTGGTCCCATTGAGGTCAAAGGTAAAACTCTTATTGACGTCAATGGAGCCAGGTGTTCACCCAGAATCCCTCTGTATTAGGGTGCAGGGGCCTTAGTAGCCAAGGGGTTAACTGGCTCCGTTGCCTTTCCTCTGACACAGATTTCCATGGATAAGGTTGTAAGAGACGTTTTCCAGTCAGAGAATGCTGTATATCCAGAGGTCAGAAGTCATAGCTGAACCCCCAGCTGGTGAGTTTTCTCTTTAATTTCTTATTATGAACACTATCCCCCGAGGGAAAACAATCTTACTGATTAGACCAGGGGCGTTTTCTGCTGAATCGTTCCACCACCTTCCATCTCTCCTTTTATGTTCTTCTCAGGGGGAATGACCAATGAATAAGAAACCAGCACATAAAAGCTTTGATTTACTCTCCCATTTCCCATATCTCCGTCTTCTACAAATGAGCTCCACAGCCACCAGACGGGGCTAGGAACAATCCTAAATAAACTGGAGCTCTGGTGGTACCCAGAGGAAGGCTTGTGCTATGCAAGGATGTTTGGCTGACTCAGTTGGGTAATGAACAGACAGATCACCTGAGCTGAATGGAATGAGACAGTGCCTCTGTGAGCTAAAGTGAAATTTATGAGCTCTCTAGGCCTTGCATTCGTCTGGGTGATGCACCAGGGATGAGGTGAGTGCCCCAGGGTAGTCTAGCCAAACCATTTTGCATACATAATTTATTTTATTTTCTCTTTAAAAACTTTAAAATTCCCCCACATATTTAGATGATGTTAAATTTTTATGATTAAGCACTTGAGTTACGAAGTGCTAAAGTTAAGATTGCAAGTGCAACCACAGCTGTGTTATCCTGGACATCTGCACTGCAATTAGAACTAGTAAAAAACATTCCATTAACAACTTTTTATTTTTTCCCCATGGAAAATTTGGATTTTGACTAAACAAAGATTTTCACAGAAGTGTCCATTTTCCTATTTGAAAAAACCAAAGACCACCACCACTAATAACAACCCCAGAAACATGGAAACCAATCATTTTCAGCTCAAACATTTTCTGTTTTTAGCTGGAAGTGTTTTGGTTTGGGGTGAAAATCTTCAGTTGTTGGTAGCTGAAAACAGAACAGTTTTCAGTCTGGGGTTTCTTACTGTTTGACAAAAAGTCAAAATTTCCTGCAGGGAAAAAAATTCTACCAAGTTCTACCAGCAACACAGTCTCTAATTACATAATCACATACTATCCCTGACAATAACATACCATTTTTCTATGCACTGATAATATGTCTTATTGTTGGATGACTGAGTCAGAGGTCTGCAAGGGCTCTTGTGTTATTGCAGATATTGTATTTAAACACTTGTTAATAATAGCATTGAGGTGTGACAGCTTATTTCAACAACCCCCTTAAAGATCCTCAAAAGGTGTGACCTGCTTTCACTATATTAGAAAGGCTTAATTATAGAGCTTGCTCAGAACCTTTGAAGATAGAAAGTGCTTATTAATTTGACCTGTTGTTCCACAAACCAATGCAAAAATGAGCATTTGGACAACATTAAGGTTGTAGGATCAAGCACACAAAAGTTAATACCATGATTGCTAGGATGATACTAGGTAGAACATGTGCAGCTTCCTCTCCAGCCACTGGTTTCACCTTGCACAGGATACAAGCTCTCCTAGGCTTACCTGCAGAACCTGTATGCAGTATTGTTGTAACCATGTTGGTCCCAGGATATTAGCAAGACAAGGTCTGGCTGAGGTACTATCTTTTATTGGTGTGATGGGGTGTCCACCCCACATGAGATCTGAAGGAGTTAAGGTGGCTGGGTAGGCCAAATAATTGCCCAGGCTGCACCAGGAGGAGAACCAGGGAGCAGGGATTAATCATATGAGACTCAGCAGGAGAGGAACAGAATGGGCCTGTACAAAGCCCAGGAGCTGAGAGCAGAAAGGGACTGTAGGGAAGCAGTCTATAGTCATACCCAGGGAGAAGGGAGGCCTGTTTGGGATTATAGAGGCAGGCAGAACTACACTGTAGTCCCTGGGAGGAAAGTGTTGTACAGCTGGCAAACCCAGAGAAGGGAGGTGAGCCAGAAGGTCCTAAGAAAGGCAGGGGCACTCTTGTGAAGGCTCCAGGACTCTTGAACTTGTCTATCTCCCTTTATCTGAAATAGCTTGATTAAGCCGGTGATCTTCCAGGCATGCTGAAATAGACATATGTTTGATAGGGTTTTTGGAGAGGACTGAGGGATACTTCCCAGAATGATGAAGACATCAGCACCCACTTCCTCTCTGTGGGGCGGGGGTCGCTCGACCTCTGCCCTGGGCCTGCCCCAACTCCACCCCTCCCTCCAAGCCCTCAACCCTGCCTAGCCTCTTCCTGCCCCCCACCCAAGTTCACCCTGTCCTCACTCCTCCCCCTCCCTCTCATCACCTCCTGCACACCGCTGAACAGCTGTTCTGTGGTGTGCAGGAAGCCTTGTGAAGGAGGGGGAGGAGTTGATTGGCAAGGCTGCTGGTGGGCAGGAAGCACTGCGGGGTGGTGGTGATGTGTTTGGCTGCCTAATTTTTTTCTGTGGGTGCTCCAGCCCTGGAGCATCTATGGAGTCAGCGCCATATGGCTGAAGGGGTCAAAACAAATCTCTAAGTGTCAGACTGGCAGAATTCTTGTTTGAAGGCTGCTGGGGTTATGCTATACTATTTCTAAGGCAGCTAGAAAGAGCATTTCAACAGAGGGTGGAGAATAAGACTTCATTTTTAAAATTTAAATAAAGTTTGTATCAGAGCTTTGAATTGTAATAAAAGGGAAAAACTTGAACTAAATTTTTATGACTTTTATTCCAGAATTTTTTTTTACCAGTATCCCTTTAGCTAGCTGGGCAAGAATGCACAATGCATGATGTCTACAGTCCTGATCCTGAAAAGTCTTATCTATGTGCTTAACTTTAATGTAGTCCCAATGGGCCTGATTCTCCTTTACCTGCAGGATGCTTTACCCCATGTTGACAGTGTAAAGGAGCCTTAAACCAAATGTAAATGTAATTTATTCCCATGCCAAAGCCCTTTTACAATGCCAGAGTGATGTAAAATGGCCTTGGTGTAAATAAATATCAAGTCTGTGAGTCCAATAGGACAACTCCTGCTTAATGTTAAAGACATTTTCTAATGCAATTTCTTGGTCTGAACTTCCTTTATTCCTTTCAAACAACTTGTTTTTCAACCAAAATCATTAATCCTCAATGAGATCTAATCCATCCCCAGTCTCTAGCTTCAACCTCAAGTATTTAACGGGATATTGTTCCAACTTCCTGCAAAAGAAATCACATGCAGCAAGAAATAAACCATGGGAAAATTTCAGTCCTCAAAGTGAATGTTTTGGAAATAACTCTTTTGCAAAATGAATCATTCTGGATGGCAGCAGGCACCTGCTCTAACATTGCCCTTTGGTTTACATTAGATGTAATAATGAGAGATCTGAGGGAGAGATTTACAATTATATAACAAGGTTGATCTATTATGCACTCAGAAGCCAGGGAATTTTTCTGCAGCTCAGCTAGGTTGTATGAATTTGTTGTGTGGTTCATCCTGAACTAACACTGTTGCCAGTTTTATTTTGTTGCAAGTCTTGCAATATTTGGTGTTTTTCTTAAAGCTCCAGCTCCTGGAGTCATGAGATTATGTTTTAATTTCATGGGGTGGGCTGAGGAAGAGGGGACACAAACGCCACTAAGTTTCTAGAACTTGGTGCAGAGAACAGTTTGAAAACATGAACCCTAAAGACTCAAAAAGGAGGCAAATAAAAAACCTCCCAATTTGTTTTTAATTTCATGGTTTTTTTGGATGGGGGAATGGTTTGTGAACACATGCTGCTGGCACTACTGACTAGTATTAGTAACACCTCAGACAATCAGCTTGTATAAACTTTTATAGTCCCAATGCACTTCACAATGCATTTCTCCTTATGTGGAACCCAGGTCAGTACCCAGCTGAGAAAGGAAAGCTGCATGCATTGTGCGTCCTGATCAGGTGCTCAGATACTACTGTGTAAAAATAGTGATTGCAATACGAAATCCAAGATAGCGTAACCTGCAAATCAATTGACACAAACTTCATCTTTTTCAGCCAGAGGCTTCTGAGTTACAGTAAAAATGACGGAAATCTTCCTAAGGTTGTAAGGGATTCATTTAATGCAGAAAGGTTCCTAATCTGTCTCCCCATAGTGCCCCAGCCACCCCTTCCCCAATTGCATGAATTGCATGCACCCTATTACAATTCTTACCTTGACTCTGGCTTGTTCTATGAACTCCAGGGGAGCTTTCCCAAACTGAAATGCAGCTCCCAACCAAGGGATCCAGCCACTAATGCAAGGTGGGGAATTTGGGTTTCTTGGCTGAAACAAAGCAAACTTGACCGTAAGAAGTCCCAGAACCAGTGCCAACAGAACAGCCATAGTTATGTCCATTTTCCTGCACACTCACTGGAGAGCTGCTCCTCCTGCTGCTTTGACCTGGCTGCTGCGGTTCCCAGCTAGAAAGATTGCCCAGGCTCAGTCCAGGACAGATGATAAGGCCTATCTTTCCTGTCAATGCAACTGGCTGATCACTGCCATGGAGACAAGAGTCCAAGGCAAGAAGCACAGCCGGGTTGTTCTGCCCACTCTGGAAAGGGAGGGTGAGGGGGTGGCTTTCTAATCAATGGGTGGGAGGAGACTTACAACAGTGTAAATCTGCTCACGTTGCGAACGTTTGTTGTTATCTATCTTCAAAGCCAGGGGTTAGAAACTTATTTCAACAGCTGAGAGTTACTCAGTCACAAATCTATAAAAAGAAACTTCCTAATAAACTGAATGTGCATAACAAGTGGCTGAGGAACTACATTTCCCAGAAGCCTCATCTGCAGTATAAAGTGATAACTGCATAGAGTTAGCCTTGAGAGCCGCTTTCAGTAAGATTTGTAGTCGCACAAAGGTTCTGCTGATGCATCTATTGGAGCTTTAGGAAAATAACCTTGAAACCAGACCCTGAGACCAAGATCGCCCATGAACTAGTGGCACAGAGTTTGAGAGGGAGTTGTTGGGTTATTATTTTGCTGTTTAAACTAAATGATGCTAAAAGAATGTTAAGACTGCAGAGTGAAGTGCTCAGAAGTGAGGTTAAGGCAGCCTGTCCAGCTTTCACTCTGCTGCTCCACTGGGAAAAGGCCTTCCGAGACCACTTTTAGTTACACAACCGCAGACTGTTTTCCAGGATAAAAGTTCCTATTAGTTCCGCAGCGTTCCTGCCTCATTCAGTGAGCAAGTCGGATCTTGTGCAGTGAATGGGATACCTGGAGATCTAGCATTAAAGCTGCCTGTAGAGCTGGTTTTTCAACTAACCCTTTTTACACTGAAAAATGCAGATTTGGTGACACTGAAATGATTTGCAAATTCATATCAAATTTAATGGAAATGTTTTAAGTGGGGAAAAACACTTTAAAAAACCTCTGAAAAAATGAAAATATTTTGCTACACAGGCACCTTAATTCCAGCACTTCCTATATTACAAGTGCTTGACTTTGCAACCTAGCAATATTCCTTTAACATATTAGTTTAATTACATTAAACTTGCGCCACAGCTAAGGATGCAATAAAATTACTGTTTGAAGCCCAATTTTCATTTATTCTTATTGTTATTGATGAATGAGTTGGACCCCTGTCTCACTCACTGCACCTTCTATCCACTACGCAGATTCTTAATATACAAGGGGTCACCGGAGTCAGTGGATACTGCATCTGCCATGTGACAGTGGCTGTGATGCTCTATACCTTGGGGAAACACCATCCACAACCCCATGTTCATCTTTATAAAATGACTGTATGGTATCCAGTGCAAAGTTTGTTATGTTGGGTGTCTTTGGAAGACTCATAATGCACTGAGCATGGTTGATATAGTGTAGGGTTACCATGCGTCCGGATTCTCCTGGACATGTTGGCTTTTTGGTTTTATATAGCTGTCTGAGAGGAATTTGTAAAACTCAAAAAAGGTCTGGGATTTCCCTCCCAATGCAGAGCACGGCATGGCTGACAGGGCGGCCAGGCCGGATTGAGACGCTCATATCGTTGGGGCCTCCAGCAGCCAGAGCCCCTCCTCGATACCCCCATCCCTGCAGCCCAGTGCACCGCGCCAGCAGCACTTGGGGAGGGGGCTGTGTGCTCTGTGGGGGAGCACGGCAGCGTGTCTGGCTCTGCATGGAGCCAGACACGCTGTTCTGAGCAGCATGGTAAGGAGGTTGGGGGGTTGGAGAAGGGGCAGGGGGTCTCTGGAGGGGGCAGTCAAGGGACAGGGAGCGGGATAGGTTGGGGATTCTGGAGGGGGGGCTGTCGGGGGCAGGGGTGTAGAGAGGGGTTGGGGCAGTCAAGGGACAGGAAGCAGGGGGTTTAGATAGGTTGGGGACTCTGGGGGGGCAGTCAGGGGACAGGGAGTAGTTGGATAGGTGTGGGAGTCCCAGGGGTCTGTTGGGGGCGGGGGTGTGAATAGAGGGTTCAGGGCAGTCAGGGGACAGGTAGAGGGTCAGGTCATAGCGGGGCAGTTAGGGTGGGGGGTCTCAGAAGGGGGCAGTCGGGGACAAGGAGAAGGGAGACTTACATAGGGTGTGAGGTCCCGGAGGGCAGTTAGGGGCAGAGGTCCTGAGAGGCGGCGATCAGGGGACAAGGAGCAGGGGGTGTTGTATGGGTTGGGGGTTCTGTGGGGTGCAGTCAGGGAGCAGGAAGTGGGAGGGAGTGGATGGGGTGGGGCTATCCCGGCCCCATGGAGTATCCTCTTTTTTGAAAGTTCAGATTTGATAACCCTATTATAGTGATGTTATAGTAATTGCTACAGTAATGTTATAGGAAGGTAGAGGTTATAATTTCATGTATATAGTTATAAGGCTGAAAATGTATCCTCATGGCTTAAAGCAGGGGCCTCAAACTCAAATGACTACAAGAGCCACATGAGGACTAGTACATTAGCCCAAAGGCAGCAACACTGACCCCGCCCCCCGTTACTCCCAGCTCCACCCCAACTCCTCCCTTTTCAAGAAGCCATGCTCCTGCCAAACCTCTTCCCACCCCTTCCCTGCCCCCATTCCAACCCCTTCCCTGAAACCCCCACCCTAACTCCGCCCCCTCCCTGTCCCCAGGGGGTGCAGGAAGTGTGCAGGATGTGGCAGGGGGCTTGTGGCAGGGAGGGCAGGGTGCGGCAGGGGAATCAGGGCAGGGGGTTGGGGTGTGGGGTGACGGAGCGATGGGAGTGCGGCAGGGGGTCAGGGTGCAGGGTGCGGCAGGGGGCTCAAGGCAGGGAGTGCAGGAGGGGTGCAGGGTGCGGCAGGGGGGCTCGGGGCAGGAAGTGAAGGGTGTAGGCAGGGGACTTAGGACAGGGGGTTGGGGTGCAGGAGGCATGAGGGGTGCAGC
>ML677333.1:1482383-1497777 GCA_007922305.1 Dermatemys mawii
CATGAGGGGTGCAGCAGGGGGTCAGAGTATAGCAGTGGGTTGGGCTGCAGGACGGGTTGGGAGAGCAGAGCAGGCTCCCTGCCTTCCCCCACATCTCCAGCTCTGGGAAGTGGCTGGAACCTCGGAGAGGGAAGGCACAGGATTCTGAGTGTTCCCATGGCCGCTCCTCCAGGTTCCTCCCTCAAAGCTCCCATTGGCCGCGATTCCCAGTTCCCGGCCAATGGGAGCTGTGGGGGGTGGTGCCTGGAAGCGAGAGTAACACACAGAGCTATGTGCCGCCCTTCCTCCAGGGGCTGTAGGGACATGATTCCTGCACGCTGGGCTGGAGCCGCTCTAGATAAGTGGGGAGGGAGTTCGGAAGGGGGGGCCACAGGAAGTGTGGCGGGCTGCAGATAAGAAGCCCACGGGCCGCATGTTTGAGACCCCTCGCTTAAAGCAAGCCCATGCAAAAACTCTCCAAGAGCAGAGAGCCAGTTCACACCTCCTCAGGGCATGGATGGGACAAGCCCAGCCCAGCCTCACAGGAACAACAGACACTGGCTTAGGCAGCAAAAAAAGAATTTGTTAGACCCTCCAGGGAATCAACCCACTTCCTCTGGGCAGTTTGGGACTGTGATGAGGTAATGCTCACCTGACCCTGAAGGGGGGGGGGCAAAGCCAAGAGGAAAGAAAGGACATGATAAAAGGGAGAGACATTTTGCCATGCTTTCTCTTTATCACCACCAAGCTGAAACACTGATCAAAGGTAGGGTTACCAAAGGGGAGAGCCTGACCGAAAAGCCAGCCTGTGGTGAGAAGCATCAAAGTTTTTAGGGACACTGAAAGTGTTAAAATCAGCTTAGAATGTATTTTACTTTTATTTCATTTGACCAAATCTGACTTGTTATGCTTTGACTTATAATAGGTGTTACCATAATTGAACTTTCAAAAATAGAGGACACTCCATGGGGGAGTGGGAATAGCCCCACCCCCTATCTACTCCCTCCCACTGCCCCCCACAGAACCTTCAACCCATCCAACCCCTCCCCGCTCGTTGTCCCCATGCTTATGGAATGAGGGACTCTATTCTGGAAAGCAGTAATTCTGAAAAAGATTTGGGGATCATGGTGGATAATCATCTGAACACGAGATCTCAGTGTGATACTGTGGTCAAAAGGGCTAATGTGATCCTGGGTTGGCTAAACAGGGGAATCTTGAATAGTAGAGAGGTTATTTTACACCTGTATCTGGTACGGGTGTGGCCACTGCTGTGATCCTGTGTTAATTTCTGGTGTCCATAACTCAACAAGAAGGATGTTGATAAAATGGAGAGAGTTCAGAGAAAGAGAAGGTTAAGGAGTGACTTGACCAGTCTATAAGTACCTACACGGGGAACAGACATTTGATAATGGGCTCTTAATCAAGTGAACAAAAGTATGACAAGATCTAATGGTTGGAAGTTGAAGTTAGGCAAATTTAGACTGGAAATAAAGAGTAAATTTTTAACAATGAGGGTAATTAATCACAATTTACCAAGCATCATTGTTAAATCTTTATCACTAACAATTTTTTAAATCAAGATGGGATGTTTTTCTAAGAGATGCTGTAGTTCAAACAGGAATTATTTCTGGGAAACTCTATGGCTTGCGTTTAGACAAGAAGTCAGACTAGATGATCAGGATAGTTCTTTCTGACCTTGGAATCTATTAATCTGTTCACAAAAACATTCCATTCACAATAATTTGTTAATTAGAATAATTAGAATAATAATTAGAATAATTAGATACTAAAGACCGGGTCCACAGCTGGTGAAAACTGATAGTTTCACTGAAGGCAACTGAAATCAATGGAGATACAGAGATTTACACCATCTGAAGATATGACTCTGAGCATTCTCAGAATATAAACCTTTTCCTCTTACAAATGTTAAAACTTTGAATTCATTAAGGGACAGAGGAGATGCCAAATCAGAAAAGCCAAATGATCCATCTCTCTGGAGGTGACTGGCACAGGAAACCAAGTTAATAGAATAAGCTTTTATTCTCTGAGTTTATACTGCACTTTGCACGGTCCGTCGGGGTGACACACTCCTGACAACTGGAGAAGACTCTGTAGAAAATAACAAGCAATAGAAACATGTAAATAAACATACAGATTAAATTTACACAAATTAAGGTCAGAGCAGTGTAGAAGATCCATAACTGGGAATAAATTACATCTGATAGTACTTCACGGAGTGGTGTAAAGGTGCCTTAGTGTAATTAATAATAATACCTAGCTCTTATATAGTGCTTTTCAACAGCAGGTCTCAGCGATTTCCAAAGGAGGGCTGTATCATTATCCCCATTTGGCAGATAGGGAAACAAGCACAGAGAGGGAAGTTACTTGCCCAGTGTTCTCCAGGAGCAAACTGGGAATAGACCCAAGGTCACCAGAGTGCACTATCTACTCTGCTACACTGTAAGAATCTGACCCCTTGGGATGGATTCTGCTCTGTTATATTGTCAAGAGTAACTTACTGAGGACTTGTAAAATAAGCATGAGCTCAGGGTCCTTTATTAGTCACTCACTATTGAAGATACATTTACATTCTCTGTTTTGCTGCCAGGGCTGGGTAGCTGCTCCTTTTGCCCCCAGGGGCGGCGGTGGGGGGGGTGCAGAAAGGGCAGGGAGTTAAAGGGCTGCCCCGGCAGTGCTTTACACAGGGTCTTTTTGCCGATTTAAAGGACCGGGCTTAAAGCACTGCGGGAGCACTTTAGCGTCCCTGCCCCTTTTGCGCTCCCCGTTGGCAGCTCTGCCAGTAGGGACCTGGCAGGGCTGTGGATGGGGGGAGCGCAAAAAGAGCATCAACGTTAAAGCGCTGCTGTGACAGCGCTTTAAGCCTGGTCCTTTAAAGTCCCTGTCCCTTTTGCTCCTCCCACCCCTAGCTGCTGACAGGGGAGAGGGGCAAAAGAAACAGCTAACCAGCCACGGGTGCGGTGAGAGGGGGGAACTGCTGATTCCCTAGCCCCGCCCCTTCCGTCTGAGGCCCCACCCCTTCCGGGGGAAGCTACACTCTCCCCCCGTACTGGTAAAACAAAAATTTTATTTTCACCCTTGAGCGTAAGAGCAGCACTTTAGGCCAACATTTTCAAACCTGGGTGTCTTAGAATTGGACACCAAAATCCATGTTTAGGATGACCAATAAAAAAACCCTGGTTCTCAGGGGTGCCAAGCACCCACCATTTTCACTGGAGTCAATGTGAAATGGTGGGTGCCCAACACCTCTAAAGATCTAGCCAATAGTCTCTGGTTTCTGTAACCACAGTCTGACAGAGCAGCATTTGGGGGAACTTGGTAACAGTTCCCCATGACAAGGTTTGACACTGATTTTTAAATCCAAATCCATCTCTGGCCTACACAAGTTTGCTTCCTTACTATCAATAGGCCCCATTTTTCACACTTGCTGTGTGGTCACCCTAGCTGCACTGCTTTCACTATGCTGGTATAGCAGAGCAACTTTTGCATGTGGATAAGCTTTGAGGGCAAAAGATTTAAGAAAATAGATCCAGATACTGACAGTGTCAAATGCAGCTAGTTGTTACCTGCTTTGGCATGGGGTCCAAAAGAGCAAACTGATATTTATAAAGGAGTATAATAACTAACATGTGAATCTCCATTAGAGCAAACCACCTGAAAAAAGAAAGAAAAAAGTTTATCCGCCGTGATCCTAACACTGTTTCTGTACAATTATCATATTCTATTGTATGCTTTTCTCCTGATATCGTTTACCCATTTAAATCCTACTTCCTTTTCTGCACAAAGGGCAGAAGGGATAAGAAAGTTAAAGGTCTACGCAGAGGAGTTTTTTCAGTGTTACCTTAGGTGTTCATTTCAAATTACATGCTTACTGTGGTATTAGAGGGTTGGTTTTGGTTTAGTTTGTTGCTTGGGGAGGAGTTTAAATTAAACTGAAAAAAGCCACCCCTAATACCAGTATAACCTCCACTGTGGACACTCCATCTGGTAAACAATAAGTAAAACTTTCCCAGGAAGAAAAGCTCTTAGATTAGTGTATTATTCCTTACTCCAGGGGCAAAGACTTTTTAATGGCCACTCCAAAGCCATGAGCTCAAACTGGCACATCCTGTGTTTGAAATAACTTTCCACTGATGAAAAGACACTGAGAGAACAGCAGAGCTGGGCTGACTTCTGACTCCTGTTCTGCAGAACCCCAATCTCCCGAGCTTCTACGCTGCTTTTCCATCCATCAAAAGACTAATCTCTCTTCCTTTGTGTGCAGTCTTTTCATAGACTGACCTTGGACAGACCCCCAGAAATGTTTTGGAGATAAAGGAGGAGTCTCCTCCAGTGGAGCTGTTTTCCACAGAATTTAGGAATAAACAAACCCCCGCTGTTTCACTGACCTTCCTGGACACCGGTGCTTTCCTCCTCCAAACACCAAATAGCTATCCAAGAAAGCATTCTTTTTTAATATTGCCTCTTCCCAACGATCCTGTGGGAAGAAAACCATATTTTTCCCCAAATAAGCCTGGTATAAATAGGCTTAACTTTATTTCTCCAGGCTAAAAGTAATCTTGTACAGCTAATGCTTGCATATGAAGCTGCATCACTGCTGGAGTTTATTTTCAGTCTATTATGAATTCCAGTTCTCTCTTACAAGAGGAGAGGGAGGGATGGTAGCAAAGTCTGACCAATGAATTATGGGGGTATTTCAGTATTTTTCTTCATAAACAGGCAATATATATTCAGTTTTATACTGAGACTGTAGGTTCTTCCAGGGAGTTTGCACACTTTACCACTGTTTGCTGGCCTTTCAGCCCTTCACATGGCTCCATCTTTCCAGCCTAGGGCAAAACAGAGCAAAATACATGTCTCAAAAGAAACTACTTACAGGCTTAAATATTTCAGGCTCAGGAAAATATTTTGGATTCCTGTGCAACCAATAAGGCGATGCCATCAGCAAGTCACCAGGTGGAATGACGAAATTCTAAATGAGAAACAAAAATCTTCAGCAAAGGAAAACATAACTGCAAGCCCACTTGGCTACCAGAACATCTTGTGTAATAAAAATTGTGCGAGGGAGGGAAATCCTGGGTTGATGTACAGAATATTTCATCTTGCTCCCACTGAAGCCAATGGCAAAACTCTCATTGACTTCAGTGGCAGTGGGATCAACCAGACATGTTCTTGTTAGTGTTACTATAGTGAAGTGTGGACTAAAGAAGTGTAGAAAGGGCTGCTGGAATGCTCCCAAATGCCATTCTGGCTCTTTTTGGGGGGGCTGTAACAGTATTGCAGTACTGTCACTTATTGGAAATACCAGAAGTGTGTTCCAGCACTACTTCTTTTAGGACTGAAGCAGTACCAACAGGGGACACTCCTGTCTTAAGTGACTAATTAAAAGTCATACAAAACAGTGCTAGAAAACAAGATTTTTTTTTAAAGACCTCCTTGACTTAAGGAAAAGTGGACAAATAATCCTGTGTCTTTTGAAATGTGTACAGTATTTCCATCAAGAACCAGCAATGTCTAGTCACTGTTTTATACACTTTTACGAGTAGATTGTAAACTCTTCCAGGCAGTTTTCACACTTTACCACTGTACAGAATCTCGGGCCCTGGGTGTGCTATATAAATAATATTACCATCAACGTGCTCTCCTTTTGCATGGCTGATTCACCTTAACAAAGAAGCTGATGCTGGGTAGGAGGCATGGACTAGGTCTGAGGATATAATGAATACAAAAAATACAGAATGTGTGCATCTTGGGGCAGTCTTGTTTGTACTTGTCAAGTGACAGCACGTTACTCAATGGGATCCTTGACTGGCATTCTTACACGCTACTGTAATTAGAGCTGGGTGAATAAGGGGTTTTATCCCATTTGCTGGCAATTCCAAAAGAAATTTTTGGGGGAACTTTTTGAAAAACTGGGAAACAACAGAGCAGATGAAATTCAATGTTGATAAATGCATAGCAATGCACATTGGAAAACATAATCCCAACTATACATACAAAATGATGGGGTTTCACTAAGCTGTTAACACTCAAGAAAGAGATCTAGGGGTCATTGTGGATACTTCTCTGAAAGCATCCGCTCAGTGTGCAGCAGTGGTCAAAAAAGCTAACAGAACATTAGAAACCATTAGGAAAAGAATAGTTTGTCTTGTCTATCATAATGCCACTATCTAAAGACATGGCATTGCCACATCGTGAATAATGCCCTCAGTTCTAGTTGTCCCATCTCAAAAGAGATATATTAGACTTGGAAAAGGTACCGAGAAGGGCAACAAAAATGATTATGGGCATGCAACAGTTTCCATGAGGAGAGATTAAGAAGACTGGGACTGGTCAGCTTAGAAAATGGACGACTAAGGGGGGATATGATTGAGGTCTCTAAAATAATGAATGTTCTGGAGAAAGTGAATAAGGAAGTGTTATTTACCCTTTCACATAACACAAGAACCAGGGTCACCCAAAAAAATTAATAGGCAGCAGGTTTAAACAAACAAAAGGAAGAACTTTACCACACAATGTACAGTCAACCTATGGAACTTGTTGCCAGGGGATGTTGTGAAGGCCAAAAGTGTAACTGGACTCAAAAAAGAATTAGATAGGTCAGGGAGGATAGGTCCATCAATGACTATTAGCCAAGATGGTCACGGATGGAACCCCATGCTCTTGGTGTCCCTAACTGCCCGATTCTGGGATTGGATGACAGGGGAGAGATCATTCAATAATTGCCCCATTCTGTTAATTCTCTCTGAAGCATCTGACACTGGCCACTGTCAAAAGGCAAGATACTGGGCTAGATGGGTCATTGGTCTGACCTAGAATGGCTGTTCTTACATTCAGCAAATTGAAAATTTTGAAAAAAATAATGGAGTCAGGTAAAAAAAAAATGCTATTTTTTTGATTGTTTCAACCTGACCAATTTTTGTCAGATCTTTTTTAAAAAAAACTACAACAGAGTTCTAAATAATGGGCTTGACAAGCTGAATGACCCAGTGGCATCTATTTCCAGAAGATTTACAAGAAAATACAAAGTCAATTTAAAATAATATAACACCTGAACTTTTAGTGGCTTCATTGCTTTCCTTATGATTGAACCTGGGGCCACTAGCCGTAAAGCTTCCAAAATACACTGCTTAATTGATGGAAGTTTCTTAAGGTCATCTTCAAAGACTTCAATCCTAGCTTTACCTGTTGAAACAAGATTGCATGACACAGATAGACAGTAGAAGTATGTCAGTCCCCTTTCAATTTAGAAAATTTCATCAGAATGGGAGTGATCTGAACCCACTTGGTATTCATGGGGAGGAGAAGAGATATTTCACCTTGGGGCTGAGATCACTTTGCATTGGGGTACCTGGCCCAAATCAGTAATAATCACCCAGTGTGGCTATCCCATTCCCTTGTTTAAGTTAGTACCGCAAGGGTCCTATTAACTTCAATAAGGCTAAAAGCTCACTGACAGCCCGTGGAAAAGTTATGGAATAGTACAAATGAAAGAAATGTCATTTAGTTGAAGATATTATACAAATATAAAGGCCAAATCATTAGAGGCTAACTCCAGAAATACTTACTCTGATTTTACTTGGGCCCACATCCTGAGAAGTACTTAGGTGCCCCACTCCCATTGAAATCAAGGAAAATGAACACCTAAAGCAGGGGTGGGCAAACTATGGCCTGCGGGTCACATCTGGCCCGTGGGCCCTTTCTGCTCGGCCCCTGAGCTCACTGGGGAGGCTCCCTTGACCCCTCCTCCACTGTCCCTCCACAGCCACGCCACCGCACTGGCAGTGTTCTAGGGGGCGGGACTGCGTGGCAGTGTGTCTGGCTCCGGCCACTGCTGTGAGCAGTGTGGTAAGGGGCTGGGGCCAGAGCTGGGGGGTTGGATAAGGGGGCAGGGAGTCCCGGGGGGCAGTCAGGGGAAAGGGATTAGGGGGTGGTTGGATGGGGTGGAGGTTTGGGGAGCGTTGGATGGGATGTGGGAGTCCTGGGGCTCTGTAAGAGAGTGGGGTATGTGGATAGGGGTTGAGGAAGTCAGGGGACAGGGAGGAGTTGGATGGGCGGTTGTTAGGGGCGGAGGGTCTCTGGAGAGTGTAGTCAGGGGACAAGGAGCAGGGCGGGTTGGATGGGTTGGGATTTCTGAGGGGGGCAGTCAGGGGGCGGGAAGTTGTAGGGGGTTGGACAGCCTTCCCTACCCAGGCCTCCATATAATTTTGAACCCCAATATGGCTCTCGGTCCAAAACGTTTGCCCACCCCTGATCTAAAGACTTTTCAGGATCTGGGTCTCAAGACCTTATTCAGGCAAACTGTCTAAAAGGCCAGTGGCCAAACACGCATGGACTTCAGTGGGATCAGGCTGAGTAACTCTAGAGCAAAAACTGTGTGAGGGTTTTGGTCGTATGTTAACTGTGGTTTTAGTTTCTGTTCTGTACCACTGCAGTCACTTATTTCTGGTTAATTACCTGCTTTGCCATAAACAGAAACTATGTCCTCCATGATGTTCTTGTAAATAGAAGGGTTGGATAGTATAAATGCCAGGGTCCAAAAGGCACCCTAAAGAGAGAGAAAAAGTACCTCAGCAATATTAAATTCTGGTAAATTAAAATTAGGTCACTATAACTGGTCAGAGCCTGCTTGCCTTACTCATATGAGTAATCCCCATCTAGTTAATAGGGCAGGTGAGTAAGGTGGGCAGAGTTGGTAACGCAATTAAATATAACATTTAAAATGTTTTAAAAGAAAGCAGTATAAGTTATGGTGCTGGTTTTCAGAACAGTTGAGAACCCACAGCCCCTTTTACCTTCCCCTGGAGTATTGAGAGGCCAGCACCTGTGAAAATCAGGCATTTTCAATGTCTACAAATGAGCAAAAGAAGAGGCCCTGGCAGCTAGAACTGTTTTCACAATGAAGTATCACATCACTTATCTGGATTCATAAGACTGAGATTATAAACTATTACAGCAAACAGAGGCTGGTTTCAGCTGAACTGGGGCAGGAGAGGTGTGGTGGTTTATGGAGAATTTCAGTTTTTCATGGTTTCGATGTGATATGAGCTGAAACAGCAGTTTTCTCTGAGCTTTGCAGGCTGCACAAATGCAGAACTCAAAACAGAACTCAAGTGATATAAACGCACAAGCATCAAAACACAGGGGCCAGATTCTCCATTTTCCTCCATCTATTTTGGGTTGTTCCTCTGGCAGGGTTAGCAAGGTTTATGGCTGCTTTGCATTACTGGAATGGTGTAAAACAGCCAGAGAATTCTGGTGAATCTGTCCCACAGTGTTCCCTTATAACAGGGTGGCTTGGCCCTTTAAGACCTAGAGTCCTACGGCCAGACAAGCCTGACTACTGAAGAGGCATACAGTAACTCCTCACTTAACATTGTAGTTATGTTTCTGAAACATGTAACTTTAAGTGAAATGATGTTAAGAGAATCCAATTTCCCCATAAAGATTAATGTAAATGGGGGGCGGGGGTGAAGGTGGTTAGGTTCCAGCACCTGACAAAAAACTATATTCTATCTATCTATCTATCTACCCATGAAGAAGTCTGTAAGCATGGCATGGCCCTGGAAGAAGCTACAGAGAGAGCTTTTTGGGTCTGGTGCTAGCTAAAAAGGCCTGAGTTTGAAGAAGATATACAAGATTCTACCAGACTCCATCATCAATTTCTACTCCCAGCTGGAACATCCCCAAGGCCCGGAACTTTGACTAATCATTCGGCTCAAAAAGGGGTGACAAAAAAATAGTGTTGCTTTCAATGGGGCTTTCACAACATGACCAATGTATCATGTGAGAGCATGAGCACACACTGAAACATCTTCCATGTGCTGCCACCTCTACTGAGCCCAGTGAGCAGGCCGTGTTGTACATTCTTTTTATACCAGCCATTCTGATGGCAGGCAGCATGCTGTTCTGCTGAGTGAGGCACTCGCATAAGATGCAGAACGAGATTTTCAAGTTTGTGGCCTGCAGAGTCACCTCTGTTGTGGTGGAAAAATTGTGAGATGCCAGCAGCTTCGTCCCTTCCTTGGTATCAGCACTAGCAATGCATTATGCAGTGCTCTTCAGCCAGGGGTGGGGAGTATCATAGGCTTGGGGAGGCTGTACCTCCCGAAACAGCCTGATGTGGCTCCACCCACACTCTGCCCCAAGTTCCTTCCTGGTTTCTGCTGTTCTGTAACCTAGACTGACTAGGGCTAGGGTGGCTGGCGTGCCGCAGGGACTCGGGGTAAGTGGGGCTTGGGCCACGCCATCTGCCTGGGGTTCCGGGATTGAGCTGGGGGCCTGTCCGGAGCTCCAGGGTTGGGGGCAGCCTGGGGCAGGGGGTGCTCCGGGCTCCTGCAGGGGAGATGGGGCAGAAGAGGATGGCAAGAGTTGGGGCCTTGGGCAGAAGGGGAGGTGCCGGGGGCTAGCCTCCCACAACAATTGGTTACCCAGCTGCCCATGTCTTCAGCAGTGTTAACACCATCAAAAGGTGCGGGGGGGGGGGGGGCGAAGTCCCAAGAGCACTGGCCTGTCTCTTAGCAAAGAGTCAGATCTTGCCTTCACACTCTGTGTCTGGCTGGGGCCCAGGGACCTCCTGGAAGATTGCCCTGTTGTCAGTGAGCCAATCAGAATCTGTTCTACCAGGGGAAGTTGGAGAAGTCCTGAGTGTTTCTTGTGCACAAGCTGCCTGCCAGCCTTTACTTCTTTGTGCTGTTACTGGCTGTTGAATGTGGAAGGTGCCAGGAAGAAATACATTTGGGGAAAAAATATTCCCTTTCCTTATCAATACTGAATTTGAATTCCTTTGTATCAGTTGCTGATGCCTAGTGTACACTAGAAAATTAGGTCAGCATAACTATGTCTGTCATGGGTGTGAAAAATCCAATGCCCTGAGCGATGTAGTTAAGCCGACCTAAGGCCTCGCGCCAACAGCACTAGGTTGACAGAAGAATTCTGCCATTGGCCTAGTTACCACCTCTCAGGGAGGTATATTACCTGTGCCGACAGAAGAATCCCTCCCCATCAGTGTAGGCAGTGTCTACACTGAAATACTACAGTGGTGCAGCTGCAGCAATGCTGCTGTAGCATTTTTTGCGTAGACAAGCCCTCAGTCTCTCTGTCAATTGAACACATTACAAGCTTTTTCACTCCTTAATAAATCTGCCAAAGGTTGACCCTCATTTTTTCCTGTCTTTTCCCAAGAAATGAGAGATGCAAGAAAGCATTTCTCAGCCAGCATACTTACCAAAACAGCATTAACTTGGGAAGCCCAGAATAAGAGCAGCAAATAACCGGAAGCTCCATTTCCATGCAAATTGTCCAGGACATGCTGTATTAATGTCTCTCATAAACAAGAGAATGAATATGTACATTAGAGGTTGTCTAAAGGAATGATTTGCTAACAGACTCTTCCTACAGAATTATCACATTAGTTTATTGGAGAAAAAAGTCCAAGTCTTTAACAGTCCCAGGTCTGAGGATAGAGCCCTTTCCCCTCTCTCCTTTTGGCTTGAGTTTTGTTACCATTCCAAGGGGTGCTATTTATTAAATCAGAGAGACTGCTCACTCCAGGGAATATCCTGCACAATTCTCATTCCCTTTCATGAGTACAGGAATAATAATCGAATCATACAGAAATTCCAACCAAAGCTACAAAACCTGGTAGGTAGAATTATGGGCAAGCAACATTAAATTCATGTACTGTAATTGAAGCTGGCCAGAGCTTACTTTTCTCTTATTCTATCCTTTTAAGTTTTCAGACCCTTGGGTCTTTCAAAAGTATCTCAACTTGAGCACCCTAAAATGAAAGCACTCAAAATCACTAGTCATTTTTAAAAATCTTGGCTAGGTCCACAACTTAGCCCCGAACGATACCAATGCTAACCTAGCATTTTATTTAAAAGAATCGTTTGGTAGGTTTACCTTAGGGCCACTTTCTGAAGATTTGTCTTTCTTTATGTCTGCTGCAATCCCTTCAAATACGTTAAGTAACCAAGTTTTGGATTTAGCCCAGTTCCTGTGAGAGGGGGAGATAATAAATGTAAATGGATTTGAAATGCACCTTAAGGAACAATTTATGACGCATAAAACTCACCTTAAAAGAAATTCAGGCATTTGGGACCCAACTTCAAATCCTTTTTCATAATTCTGAAAATGCCTTTCAAACTCCTCAGTTGTTGGATAGAAGCTTATCCCAAACAGGGTTTTCATTACTGTTGGATACATAATATGCCTGTGAAAACAGAAGGCTAAAAGTCCTTCATTCAAGCATTTTTTAAGTTAATAATGTAATCTCTTTGGTTAGCATATTTAAGTAGAGTATTTATGAGTGACTCTGGAGAGAAAATTGGCTATGTAAAATGGAACCTTCTCACTCTGCAGATTTGATGCTTGATTATAAACTAATAAGATTTGCTGACTTGAAATACAGTACATTAACAACAACAACAGAACCAGCACTGCCATGGGAAAACTAGCTAGATTCCATTCTGGCTCACAAATCATTCAGGGTGGAATTGGCTCCAGGCGGGGCAGCACAAAGACCCTTGCATCACATCAGTCTCCATTAAGCCCCTAAAATCAGTCTTATGTGGGACTTCGGTGAGACAGATTTTTACAGGGGTGAATTTCACCCACAATAAATAAATATTTAAGTGTTTAATGAACACACTGGATATCTATGCAATAGAGCTGGATTGTAAATCTACGAACCTTACTAGGTGATTGAGATCCTCAGCTCCTTCTTTGCCCAGATGCTCCACATGCTCATGGAATTCTTCACACAGAGTTTCAGAAAACTGATGCAGGTTAGAGGAACTCAGTTGTTGTACCATCAATTTGAAGAGCATGGTACGGTTCTGAAGAAAGCTTTCTTTGGAGATTGAAACTTAAACAGAAAATAGACAGCATTTTTTGGAAGCCAGCAGGTTAATTCCCCACCCACCCACCAAAGCAGAATTGTATTGATGGCGAGGGACAATGTAGGGAACTTAGCTATTATAGACCAGTCAGCCTAACTTTGATATCTGGAAAAAGTTATCAAACAATCAATTTGTAAGCACCTAGAAGGCAACAAGGTGATAAGTAACAGTCAACATGAATGACCAAGAACAAATCAGGCCAGATCAGTCTAATTTCTTTCTTTCACAAGGTTACTGGCCTCCTGGATAGGGGGAAGCTGATGTGATATAACTTGATTTTTAGTAAGGCTTTTGACATGGTCTCACCTAATATTTTCATAAGCAAACAAGGGAAATGTGGTCTAAAGGAAATTGCTATAAAGCGGGTACACAACTAGCTGAAAAATCATACAGAGTAATCATCAATGATTTACTGTCAAACTGGGAGGATGTATCTAGTGGGATCCCACAGGGGTTTGTCTTGTCTGGCACTATTCAATATTTTCATGAATGACTTAGATAATGGAATAGAGAATATGCTTATAAAATTTGTGGATGAATGAAGCTGGGAGGGGCTGCAAGCACTTTGGCAGACAGAATTAGAATTCAAAATGACCTTGACAAATTGGAGAATAGCTCTGAAACGAGCAGCATGTAATTCAATAAAGACAAGTGCACAGTACTACATTTAGAAAGGAAAACTCATATGCACAGACACAAAATGAGGAATAACTGTCTGGGTGATAATACTGTTGAACAGGATCTGGGGATTATAGTGGATCACAAAATAAATATGAGCCAATGACATGATGCAATTGCAAAAAAAGCTAATATCATTCTGTGGTGTATTAACAGGCATGTCCTATGTAAGACACAGGAGGCAATTGTCGTGCTCTACTAAGCTCTGGTGAGGCCTTAGCTGGAGTATTGTGTCCAGTTTTGGATACAACAATTTAAGAAAAATATGGACAAATTAGAGTCTAGAAACCCTGACCTACAAGGAAAGGTTAAAAAAACCTGAGCATGTTCTATCCTGAGAAGACGTAACTGGGAGGGATCTGATAGTCTTCAAATATGTTAATGGCTTTTATAAAGAGAATGGTGATCAATTGTTCTCCATGTCCACTGAAGATAGGATAAGAAGTAATGGGCTTAATCTGCAGAAAGGGAAATTTAGGTTAGATATTAGGGAAATCTTTTTAGCTATAAGATTAATAAAGTACTGGGATAGATTGCCAAGAGAGATTGTGGAGCCCCCATCATTGAAGGTTTTTAAGACCAGGTTAAACAAACACCTGTCAATGAGGGCCTAGGTATATTTAGTCCTGCTTCAGTATGGGAGGGGGGACTAAATGACCTTTTGAGGTTTCCTTCATTTCTATGATTCTATAAGGAATGCTTGAAAGGTTAAATCCATTCCATGTAGAGGACCAGAACAAAGCTCATTGGCAAACTGTCCTGTTTTCCAACATCTAACATCAAGGTTATGTCTACACTACAATAGAAGACCCATGACATGGCTGCAGCTTGCTACAGGTCAGCAGACTTGGGCTTGCAAGGCTGTTAAACATCTGCATCTAAAAATGTAGATGTTTGGACTCGGGCTGGAGCACAGCGGGGAATGTCTTAGAGTCTGGGCTCCAGCCTGAGCCCAAATATCTACACTGCAGTTTTATAGCCCCATAGCCTGAGCCCTGTGAGCCCGAGTCAGCTGACCTAGGCTTTAAGACTCAGAGCTGCAGGTTTTTTATCACAGTGTAGATGTACCCAATGAGGCCTTGACTGAGGTTTTGAGAGAAGCCAGTGGAGATATGCCAATTTACATCAGCCAAGGATCTAGCCCCGTATTTCTGTGTACTGGATTCTTTTCCCTAAATTTGTAACTTGACCTTGGATCCAAATAAGCTTCTTAATCTTGATATGTGACTAGATTTGCGGTCTACATAAGAGAATATCCTGTACCCGTGCGTTGGAGGGCTTGCTGCACTGCTTCATCCAAATCTGCTTCTTTAGACTTCAGAAATTCAAGAACATCCTCTGTCTCAGTCACAAAGGTGAATCGATTTCCCAGAATGTACACGGTGAACACTGGTCCATACTAGAACAAACAATTATAAAAAATCCTAACAAATAGTGTTGTATTATTAGTGTATTTTAAAGAAGACCAAGATATTTTCCATAGCTTCCACAGCAATTGAGAATTAATCAAGAGTTAAAATTCATTTTAAATGAACACTGTCAAGATGAAAATTATTAACCAGTTTAGCAGCTCCACTTCCAACCTATTCAGCACTGATAACTTTCATAAAAAAAGGTTGACCTTTTTTCATTTGTGGCCCCCTAAAAAATTTCAAATGGAAGCGTGGACCCTTTGGGAAATTTTAGATTTAGCTTAGAATCAGAGAGGTAGCCGTGTTAGTCTGGAATTGCAGAAGTGACAAAGAGTCCTGTGTCACCTTAAAGACTAACTAAAGTATTGAAGCATAAGCTTTCGTGGGCTAATACCCACTTCGTCA